>CAUYRT010066300.1:0-24059 GCA_963574885.1 Lepilemur ruficaudatus
GAAGAGGAGAAAAGAGGCAGAGACATGTTATAGTATATCAAGATATTTGTAAGTATTTTAAGAATAACAAAACCATTTACAGAACACTCCTATCAGGATAAAAAAAAAACAGTGTATGTGTCCATGTTAAGTCTGTACACAAAATTTTAAAGTACCTCGCTGGGTGATTTTTTATTTTATTTTTCACTTGTTTGCATCTTTTAAATGTTCCACAATTATCTTGTACTTCTTTCATAATAAAAAAATTTTTTCTAACTATATGTGATAACCATCTACTTTATTCAGAAGCTTGCTGATACAAAAGAATACACAGATAAGCAGTCAGACCCTTACCAATAAATAACCCACATATATCAACAGCAATGGAAGCAAATATCTTTCATCACTGCCCACGAAGCCAACTGAGGTACTGAAAAACTTGCCACATGGAAAATCTGTGTGGTCAGAAATAGAGGGAGGTAACAAATTATGAAAAATGCAAATGACTTAGATCAGCTGACCTCAGACACAGATGACACGTACCCTTTCTTGGCAGAGTACCCGCCTCCACCATGGCTTTTCTCATATTGTCTGAATATTTCACTTTCTCTTGTTATTAATACATTATCTGAAATTCCATTCATTCCATATTACCCCATTTTCTTAGTCTGTTTGGTCTGCTACAACAGAATACCATAGACTGGGTGGCAACAGAACACCAGAAATTTATTCCTCCAGCTCTGGAGGCTGGAAGTCCAAGATCAGGGTGCCAGCAGGGTCAAGTTGTAGTGAAGGTTCCTTCCTGGTTCACAGGGGGCTGTCTTCCCTGTGTGTTCTCACGGGGGAAAGCAGGTCTCTGGTGTCTCTTTTATAAGGTAGGAATCCCTTTCATGAGGGCTCTGCCTTCATGATCTAATCGCCTCCCGAAGGCCCCAGCTCCAAATACCATCGCATTGGAGATTAGGGCTTCAACATACGAATTTAGAAGAGACACAAACATTCAGTCTACAGCACTCATCCTCTTGATAAAAAACATGTGATTGGAAAATTTCCATAAGTTATGTGTATTAATAATGACAAAGAGGATGATAATAGTAAGAAGGGGACAATTTGCTCTTAACTTTGAATAATACCTCACAGTTGATGAGGCAAGTCCATACATTAATACATGCTGATAAAGACCTACATGTATGCTAATATTATATCAAAGTCTTTATTTCTAATTCAAGATGAAGAACAGTGTATACATATTTCATTCTTTTCTCTCTCACAAACCCATTGAAATGACAGTAAATAAAAGAAGGAAACCACAACCAAACTGAAAATTTTAAAAGAGCCCCAATGGATTAATACAGTTACTAAAGTACTTCCCTAGGTCAACCAGTACAGAGAAAAGACCAGGCCTCAAAGAAATCACCATGGAAATTAAAGAATTATCTATCTTAAATGCTTCATACTGACCCCAAAGTCCAAAAAATGATGGACTCCATAAAAAAACTTAAGGTAACACACTCATGCTCATCATTAAATAGAAAAAGGCATTTTCCCATAGAAACTAGAAGTAAGAAATGTTCTAGCAAATTTGGAAGCTAAAAAGAATACCCATCCCTGAACATGATTTCTGATTCACGAATAGGTGCTAGTTAAAATTACTTTACTTTGCAAATGATCTTAAACTTTGATATCCCTTGTTTGATAATTTGATAGCTCTCATTTGAGAAAACTTATGAGCAGTAATTGCATTAAATGACCACTGGCGACAGAACATTAAAACATAATTGTTTTAACTTAGAAAGAATGATGTTAGATATTGGTTAAAAGGAGGGGTGTCCAGATAATAACTTTAGAAATAATTCAATGTTTAAAAAATAAAAAATAAAAAATTATCTATCTTACTACTGGCCTGACCAGTTCCTCTCCTCCATACACAGGGCAGCTGTGCTGCCTTTGCCCCATGTTGAAGTCCCAAGATGTGCCTGAGGAGGACTCCTATCATGGGCACTGAGGCAGTTGAAAAATGTAGACCAAACTCAAGAGTTAAACATGAACTTGAAGGGCAGTGGAGAGAGGAAACACAAAAGTACGAATCAAGCACACTCTTCCTGAAGGTCCTTGTAGGCTGGCAGTTATCAAGGTCTAAATCTGGGCCATCTCCCTCACACACCTTTTATGAGAAGACTGAAGTCAACAGATCCCACTTACTCACACAGAATTCTATTTCTTATAGAGTTGTCCCCGTCTCAGCTAATAAAACTAACTTCAAAGGAAGCCTAAATCCCTTACTGATATTAATGAACATATTCTTTGATTCATAGTCATGAACCAGCACATCAGGGATTTGACAAAAAAAAAGTAGTACAAAAGATAAGGACTACAATAAAAGAAAAAAAGCCTAAAGATCTCAAAGATGATATTTTTTTTAAAAAAAAAGAAAACTAAATTTCTTAAAAATTTTTATTATAAATGAACAATTTATAATTATGCATATTTATAGGGTCCAAAGTGATGTTATGACTTAGGAACACAATTTAGAGTAATTAAATCAAGCTAGTTAACATATCCATCACTTCAAATACTTAACATTTTTTTGTAGTGAGAGCATTTGAAATTTACTCTCTCAGAAATTTTGAAATATACAATACTCTATTATTAACTCTGTTCACCACACTATTCAATAGATTGCACAAAAAAGATATTCCTCCTAAGATTGTGTACCCTTTGGTATCATCTTCCCCTTTCCCCCATCCCCCAGCCTATGTAACCACCATTCTACGCTCTGCTTCTATGAGTTTGATTGTTTTAGATTCTACATTTAAGTGAGAACCTGCTGTATTTTTCTTTTTATGCCTGGCTTATTTCACTTAGCATAATATTCTCCAGTTTCAACTATATTATTTCAAATGACAGAATTTTATTCTTTTTTAAGACTAAATAGTATTCCACTGTGTATATATTTCACATTCTTTTTATCCAGTCATCTGTTTATGGACAATTATGGACAGTTCTATACCTTGGCTATTGTGAATAGTGCTGAAATGAACATGGGAGTACAAACATCTCTTTGACAAATTGATTTCAAATATTTTGAGTAAATACTCAGAAGTGGCATTGCTAGATGGAAAACTTAATTTTTTAAATTAACATTCTTAAGGAGATTTGAAGGGTGATGGCATACAGAAAAAAAAACACATGGCTTCCTGCAAAATAAGCAATTGAAGAATTCATTTCTAAAAGGTAGAAATATGATTGCCATAATAAAAATATTCAATATTAAATAAAGGAGTTGAAAAAATGCAGCTAAAGTCCAAACACAATTAAAGTACAGTCATGTGGAAGAAAAACTTGAAGAAATCAACCCAGATCCAAAGAAGCACAAAGTGTAAGAGAAAAGTTTCCAATATTGATCCAATGATATTTGGGGAAAAAAAGAAAGAGAGAGAGAGAGAGAGAGAGAGAGAGAGTCAAAAAATGAGAAAGAGAGAGAATTCTGAGGCTTAGAGAAGTTAAGTGATTCTCCAATAGTCCATAGAGTCTGATATATTCCAGATGTGTCCCATGCCTAAGCCCAAGGATGAAGTTCAATCAATACACGTAAATGTGGCCCCAATGGCTGTTTATGGTTGATGTCCACTCTGACTGGTCAATGCATGTGCCAGTCTAGACTATGCCTGCTGTTTACAGTTGGCATCTGATTGGTTAGTGTGGGTGGTATACTAGTGGATTAATATTTGCATATCATCCCTGCCTAACTAAGCCTATGCTCCTTCCATGGTGCCTGCATCATTAATTGCGTGGTACAATAAAAAGGAGGGCATTTTTGAGATTTTTGTCGATCTCAAATTTGAAACTGGGGGAAAGAAATAAAGGTGATTTCTGTCAGATCAACTTTTGAGCCGTGATAAATATCATGATAAATGTTCACTTCTCATCTTCCTCTTTCCCTACACACCAAGAAATAAACAGCCATGCTTTAAGTCTATTCTGCCTCCTTCTTTCTTAGGTGGTCAAATAGGGAGTAGATCTATGTTTCTATCACTCTTCTAGAAAAATACCAAGGGCAGCCAGGAGATCAATCCAAGGGGTTTAGTAGAAAATAGAAAACAAGACACACAGCCCAAAGTGGTTGAGTGGAGAAAGCAAAGAAGACGTGGTCTAGAGAAATATGAAGTGTCTGCTGACATCTACAGCAGGTAGATGAGATATGTCTCTAATTCAGGTTTGTATGGACCAGTTGAGTTTTTAAAAAGGACCAGAGAAGAAACAGCCTGTATAGAATCACCATAAATCTGACCTAAAACCACCAAATATAGCTGCACTGTTCATTTTCCCACTTTCTTCATGGAAAAAATAACTTCAAATTTCTTAACTATAAGATTCCACCTTTAACACACCAAGACACGTAGATGGCCAAAGTCTGAGGCAAGGCCCAGTTTCTGCCAACATAAACCCAAAGTCAAAGTTAAATTGAAAGCAAGCATTATATTAGCATCCAGTACAGTATCAAAGATTCATAACGGCATTCATAAAACTGAGGTCATTGACTCCTTAAGAACCACAGACTCAGCTCCCACTAGAAAACATTAACAAAGTAGTTTAGACTTTGTTTAGGATTTGTGGGATTTTGCAGAGCATGTTCACCCCTTAAGAGCCTTCCTGAAATCACTGGGAATTATGAGCTCATAGGAACTATAGAATTGGGTCCTAAATGTCATTTTCATAGCTCCGCTGGGGCCTACCAAGAAAGTAAACAAAATGTCAGTCAGCTACCTGCTGTTTTTGTTCCCTCCAGCCAAAAACAGACATCAGAGTCAGCTTCACAAAGGGTTAAAAATCATGGGAATGTTTCTGTACTTAAAAATATTACATGAGACTCACTTCTATATGTGCCATGATTTTCTGCATTTTCTTCCCTGCCTCTTAGTCTAACAAACACGTTTTATAGGTTTTACTAGGTTCTTTACAACCCACCTAAAACACATAATTTTCCTCCTGCTTATACCCCTTATTTATTATTTATTTATTAGATTTATATTGTGCTTTCCTCAAAAAGGCTCAAGGCACCACACAGCCAGCTCTTATGTAGTAAACATTAAACTCTTCTTTAAAACCATAAACAGTGAAGTAGCCAGAGGAGAAACAGAAGGGAGATGAACAAGAACAGGAAGAAGGAAAGACCGTGAACCTGGTGAAATATGCAGCCAAGCGGTCAACATGTCAGGAGGCCTAGTGACCAGAAGGCCCTGCCCCTTTCGGTGGGCCCCGCCTGCAGAGATCCTGACAGTGCTTTCTACTCCAGTAACAGAGCCAAAGTATTTCCATCTTTGTGCAAGAGTGAGGGAGGCTGTGCCACTCATCCCTTGGGGCTTTCAAGAGAGCTTTTGAAAACAAATATACCTACACAGACTACTGTGCTTTGAAAATCAGTGGAAAGAGATACACGGCAATGTTTTATAACAAATCACCAAAACGTTAGATTTTTTTTTAAATACAATTCATGATCAGTCCTCAGTTCTGCTGAGTGTCTGCAACTTCCAAAGTCTCTGTTGACTTTCAGAGGCCAGGGCAGCACAAAAGTCCAAAGATTATCAAAATTGAAAAGTGACAGGCTGTTCCCAGCTTTTAAATCCAGGCCACATTGATTCGTCAAAGCCACATGTTGAGTTCCTATCCTGCAATCCAGGCAATGGCGGAAGAGATGGTTAAACAGTAACTTTCCTGGCAGCTACTGGCAGAACTAGTTAAGAATGAGCACAGAGATAGTATATGCTAATTAGTAGTCAAAAGAAAAAATGGCCATACCCACTAAATGGAGTAGACAATGTACAGAGTGGTGGAGAATGCAGCCAGCAGAAAGAAAATAATAGTAGTATTAATATCAGTATTAGCGTTCGGTGAGCACCATGAGCCCGGCACTCTTGTGCTCCAGTTACATATGCTAAACTCTTTAATACCCACGACAAATCTACAAAGAGGGCATGACCATTTTTAAAACTTTACGAATAAGGAAACTGAGGCTTAAATAAATTATTTGCCCCAAATCACTCTGCTATTAAGTGCCTGAGCTAGGATTCAAACACAGAATAAAAGGATAAGTAAGAGCTCCTAGGGTGGAAAACAAGCAAACAGAAAAATTGCTCTGTGAGCTGACAACGATAGCAGGCTGATGGCTCTTGGCAGGGCATGTTGGATCAAGTTCCTTGCCCTGAAAGCCATTGATAAAATTAATAGCACCTTAAAGGTCACCAAAAAAAAAAAAAAAAAAAAACCTTAAAATAGGCAGAAGCAAGCCCAGTGCAGAAGAGCATGGGACAAACTGCCTCCAGGCAGACAGAGAAGGGGCAGCAACACTGAGACCCTGTGCAGACAGGAGATCAGAATGGACCAGTCAAGGCTACTCCAGGTCCTAAGTTAGCAGGAACTGGAAGTTGGTAACTGAAACCCTCTGTATTGTCTTGTATAACTAATTGCACACGTATACCAAGTTAACTGTAGAGTTCTATAGTGAATCATTCTCAGTAATCCTTTTGTGACCCTGCCCCAAATATGAATACCACACATTGAGCACTTACTAAATATAAAGCACTTAACATGCATTATCTTAATTAAGCCTCATAGCTCTGCTATGCAGTAGATACCATAATAATCCCCATCTTACATATGAGGAGGCACATAGAAATTGAGTAACCTGCCCAAAGGCACAAAGCTAGTAACAAATAGAGACAAACCTCAGGTCATAACTGCCACACTCTGCTACTTCTAGAACCTGATTCTATTCACTCCATCCCAGTGCTCTGCCATCCCCTCTCTGATTTGCCGGACCTCTTATTTTAAGGAGGAAACTAACAAAGAGCATCGCTTCTGTTTTTGCTCCTAGAGGGCTAGCCTATTTCAGTCAACCTCTGTGAGCAAGTAGAAATTGTCTGGGAGAGGATGAAAGAAGATACCATATCGTGAGAAAGGTGGTATGGAATCCCTGCTACTCAGGACATCCGCAGACGCTCCTTTAAAAGAGCCCTGTATCACAGAGTGTATGTGTGTGATAATATACACAGCCCCCATGGGAGATGTCTTCTATGTGGCAGATAGCAACTGTGTAGCAGAGATTCCTCATTCCCATGCTGGAGATCTCAGAAATAGCAATTGAAGTTTGGAATCATAAGCAGCACGAATTGTGCCAGGATCAACATGTACTCTGTTTCTCGGTCTGGAAAAAAATCTCCCCACAGCCACATGGCTCTCTCCTTCTTGTCCCTTAAGTTTTAGATGAAATGACACTAGTTCACAGAGATTTCACATAACCCTTTATTGCAACCTCCCATTATCAAGGTAGCACTTACTGTAGCAGTAGTTATTTCATTGATTGATTTACTTGTTTTTCTCTGTATATTAGTTTTCTAGGGGTTCTGTAACAATGTGCCACAAAGTGGATGGCTTAAACAACAGAAATTTATTCTAGAGGCTTGAAGTTCAAAATCCAGGTGTCAGCAGGGCCAGGTGTTCTCAGAGACTCTATGTAGATTCCTTCCTTGCCTCTTCCTAAGTTCTGGCAGTGGCCATTGGTCCTTGATGTTCCTTAGTTTACTGCATATTTCCAATCCCTGTCTCTGTTGGTCGTGTGGTATTCTCCTCACATGTCTCTGTGTCCAGATCTCCGTCTTCATAAGAAGGACACAAATTATATTGGATTAAGGGTTTGCTCTACTCCAGTGTGATCTCATCTTAACTTAGTTAATTTCATCCTCAAATTTCTAGTTCTGGGAGAATAAATTTCTGCTGTTTAAGCTGTACAGTTTATGGTAATTGGTTGCAGCAACCCTAAGAAGCTACCACCACAAACTCATGTAGCTTTGTTTAATCCAGGGCTTTACACATTTATTTGATCCAATAAATATTGTTTCCGTGGTAGCTATTAACAATCCCAAATTCCTTAAGGGGGAAAAAATGCACATTTTAGAAAAGTAAAGCTAATCTTCCTATTTTACAGATGAAAAAACTGAGACTCAGGGAGGACAATGTATTCATATAACTCATCTGTGGTACGATGGAGACCAGAACTCAGGGTTCACAGCCATTCTGGGTTCTCTTTGACGTTAGATAGTTGCTCCCCTTTAGTTCTCTCAGCTGCCCCAGGAAATGAGGTGGTGTACAAGATTAGGCTCTGTGCTCGCTAGAAATAGTACAGGGCACTTTTCCCAACTAATGAGGAGTTCTTTGGAGGAATTCACCCAGTATTTTTCCAACCAATACAAGAAATTGTTCCCTGTTTTAGGGCGGTTGGGGCAATGAGTTCAAGAAACCAAGAACAAAAGCAGCTGGTCCAATGTAAACTGATGTCTCAGATAAGCTTGGACGGAGTGAAAATACAGCTGTATCTTGGTCTCCACCCCCTCACCCCACCACCCCCTTGTGCCTACAGAAAGAAACAAGAGAATGTGAGCCTCCCATGTTTCGAAAGGGAAACCCGTTTCATTTATAACATACGGACTTTTCAATCTTCTCCTTCTTCCTTCTTGCCTCCTTACCCCACCATCTTCCCCAGGCATACAGAACACACCAGAAGTAATCCACTCCAGCCTCTCCTACCTTCCACTTGATAAGCTGCCGTGGCTGCCCCCCATCCAAATCCTGCAGGAAAAGCCATGGTTTCAGAAGCAGCAGACTGGAACCCTCAGCTACCGGGTCCTCAGCACCCTTGTTAGGCAGAGGAGCAGGGCAATTGAGCAGGCTGTCTCTCACCCGAGACTGGAGTCTCCAAATGCAAATATATAGCGCACAAGAAGGCAACGTGATTAAAGGATCCCACTTGATTAGCCACAGCCTTGATAAGAAATCAGATAATCTGTACAAGGTGAGCAATTGTACTTTCTTCTCCCAGCACTCCCTGATTCTTAACAGAGTTGGGGCAGGCTGGGTGCTACAATTCCTGCTAGGCAGGGCACCTATTCACCTGATCTTTTCTGTTTTAAATAACACAAGGACATTGTTTTAAAAAGTGACACAATCCTACTAGAATTTTCCCTTAGCCAATTCATCTCAATGTTTGATCCCTACTCCCTAGAGATAACCATTCTTGACTGTTTCTTTTGGTATTCACTCCCATGTTGTTTAAATATTAAATAATAATCTGATAGTGTTGCTGATTTTTTTCAGTTTTAGATAATCATTGACTTCTAGATATAGGTGGGGAGGATCTAGTACATTCTCTCTCCCTCTCTCTTTCTCTCCCTTCCTCCCTCACCTTCTCCCCTCCATCCAACATGCCTTTTCTGTTTAAATAAATGCGATATTTACATTACTGTGCCTATGTATAGTTCAAAGCTGAGTCATGTAGTATACCATTCTTACACGTAAAGTCTTATTTTCTCTGGGGTTAATCCACTGTCTGCTCTTTATATTTACTTAATTTGTTCTATACCTATCACTAATTCATCCCCAAACACTCTGACAGAAGTATAAATCTCTGAGTTGTTCAAACAACTCTGTTTTCCTGCTTCATTCTGCACTGTTTATTTTTTAGGTCATCGCGGAGTCCGCGATCTCCTTCATAGCATTCAGAGAGACTCCTTCACCTCTGCCATGGTCTGTCTCACTCCTTTGTTTCTTCGCCTTTTTTATAAGCACATCTTCAAATAACTTTCTGATAAAAGAGGCATGGGGAGATAAATATTTTGAAGCCCTACGGCTATAGAATTATCTTTTGTCTAACAGTGCATTTAACATGCAGTTTGTTTAGTATAGGATTTTATGATGGAAACAATTTTCACTCATAATTTTGAAAGCATTTGTTCCTGGCTTTCTAGTCTCTAGTGTGGCTATTGAGAAGTTTGATGACAGTCCAAGTCCCAATATCTTATTATAACCTGTTTTCGTTCCCCCAGCCCACTCTCTGATTCCTAAGCTTCTGTTTCTGAAATTTCACAGTCACGTGCCTTGATGTGGGACTTTTCGTCCACTGTGCCAGGTACCCAGTGGGTGTACTGCTGGAATGTAGAATGTGGAAAACAGGGTAAACTGAGAGAGGGGTCCCGGGGAACTCTACACTATTTTTGCAACCCTTTTTGTAAATCTAAAATTGATCCAAAATAAAAAGTTGTTGAAATAAAATACCAGTGGAGAGAGGAGTCAGGAATAATCACAGTGAAGAGGGTTGTTTATTCAGTTTCCTCAAGACCGCACTAAATCATCCTACATTGTATAATGACAGGAACACAAGGTTTTGAATGAGGTACAGCGAGGTTGAAATCCTGCCCTCTCCAGTTATCCTAACTCTAAGAAGAAAGAAGTGATTAAATATAAAAGGAAATGTGGGAAGACATTTAAGATATTTAGAGGTACATGTTTGGTGAAATAAACCTCAAAAATGCGGGGCAATTTTAAATTTAGTCCTATAGTCATTCAGTTTTGAAGCAATCTTTATAAATTGAATGAAAACAATAAATATTAAAATATTTACACGATAGAACACTAGATGGCAGTATTGCAATTTTTTTAGATTTATGAGTTGCTGTCTGAAGTGGTGTTAAAATTCAATTATCCCACCAATGGCTGTGTAGCCCAGTAGCCCCTGGCTTAATTATTACTACTCTTCTAAAGAGTCTTCTCCAGAAAGAACAATCTACCATTTCAGTGCTCCACATTCTCTGAAGTTGTTTTTCCACAAATGGCAAAATTTACTTTTTCTCAACTCTGATTGAATTCTCTAGTGCAGTATTCTCAAGTTTTTTGGTGTTAGGACCTCTTTACTCTCTTAAAAGTAATTGAAGCTCCTAAAGAACATTCTTTTTTTCTTTAATGTGGGTTATATCAATCAATATGTACTATAGTATGAAACTAAACCTGAGATTTAAAAATATATATTTGTTGTTGATTACACTTAAAATAGCAATGAAAAGTACGTTAGTAGAAAAATAACCATATAACCCCAGACAAAAAGTGTTTAGTGAGAAGAGTGGCATTGCTTTACATTTTTGCAAATCTCTTTCGTACCTGGTTTAATAGAAGACAGTTAGATACTCATATCTGCTTCTTACTCAATTTGTGGCCTCTAGGAAATCCACTGTACAGTCAAAGAATTTAAAGATACGTGTGAAAAGGCAAATAATGTCTTTAGTATAATTATAAAAATAATTTTGACCTCGCAGAACCCCAAAAAGGGTCTTGAGGACCCCGAGGAGTCCTCAGTCCACACTCTAAAAACCATAGCTCTCCTTGCACTCTCTCCCTACCCCTCTTCTAGTACCTTCCATTGTAACCTTCTCACCTTTCAGAGAGCTCATTTCACTCTTACGGCTCTAAGACATGAATTTGTAACCATAATCTCAGGTGAAAAAGAATTATCGTATTTCTTTATTTTCTTTATACAAAAGGATTTCTGACTTTCATGGTCCCATCCAGAAAGAATGGCTGGTAATTTAAAGTGTCATTACTATATTTGGGTCCCCTCACTCTATTTTAGGGCCATACAAGAAAACCTGAGCTTATAAAGACCAAATAAAAAATATACGTGGTGTCCTGATTCCACCTCCCAGTTTTGGTCCATTTTAGGTGATTCCAAGATGTCCACTTTCTGAACCAACCATGGTCCCTTCAAGTCCTGATTGTCTGCTCTTTAGGCACAGGAATCCTTCTCCAAGACTGAAAACCTGAGGTCTTATGTCCAACTAGCCTCATAACAGCCACACAATAATCCCTGTGAGGTCCTGCCACCTTCCGAGGGTACTACCTCAAGACAGCGGGACAAACCCTGTTATTCATGAGACCCGCCAACCTCTGTCTACTCCCCAAGCTGGGAGCAAAAACAAGTTAATCGCATTATAGTTTTGTCTGCAGGTCTGTTCTTTCTAGAAGTCCTGGGAGTGCTAAGAGACTGTAAACTTAGGACCCCTTAGGGTAAAAAGAAAAAAAATCTTGTGGAAAATTGTTTCTTTGTTAACTGCAAAACAAGCTGTTCTTTAATAAGGATTCAGCTCCATTAGTTATGACTTTGACCCTCCCAATTTGCTTTATTGAGATTCAAAAAATCTGGTGTTCAAAATGTTCATGAGTATTTGTGTTAGGGAAAAAGTAAGGTTCTAAATGAGCGTATGTCTTTCTGTAGCATAGACACCTGTCATTATAGCTGATACTGTTTCCTTTCCCATATGGGCACACTGTTAGACTCCATTTGTTAGCTCCCTTGCAAATAGATATGGCCACATGACTATGTCCTGGCCACAAGAATGTGGGCAGATGTAACATGTGCCTCTTCCAAGGTGGGCCACTAAAATCTGCCTACACAATCATTCACGTTTCCCCCATGTATCGTCATTCTTCTTTTATCCACTAGCTGCATATACAGGCTCCACTAGAAAACCCCAAGGCCCTAGGAACTCCTAGATGAAAGGAGACTAGTTCCCTGTATCACTGTATGGAGCAGAGCCCAGTACTGGCCCAGCACACTTTGGACTGTGCTGTGAATAAGAAATAAACTTTTACTTTGTTAAAGCACTGAGATTGGGGAGTTGTGCTAAATACACTTTCTGAATAATAATAATTATTTAAAAAAAAAAAAAAGGCCTTGGGAAGCAGTTTAATAATTTCAATGCTCTTTTTTCCAGCAGGGGAGCCTCTTCAGTGATATCATGTCATTGGAGAAGAAAGGTAGTGAAAGAGGGCTGGAGGGGGTGAGGCACACCAAAGAGCAAATCTACCCATAGCTGTTTGTGCAATAGATTATTCACCTTGATTTTCTGCATTTACCAAGAAAGTTCTAGTCAAATTTTGACCTAAGAAGGCATATTTTACAAAAGCACATCCCAAACAAGGCCCCCAACTCTTACAAGTAATCTGCTATTTTTAAGATTTCGATAATTCTAATTGCAATTGTTTATTTGCTTGTATTTGTCTCCCAGGCTATCTAAAATATCAATTTTATGACTTTAGGCTTTATCATTGTGGTAATACAAGTCTCTCATGCATGAAAATGCAAAACTGGATTAGTTATAACAATACTCTCAGTTTCTTAGTAGACAGAATCTGTCAAAACATGAAATGCAGAAAGTCAATCAGTAATAAAGGGAACTTTTGATTGTGAAAATTCTGACAACCGTGAACATGTGTGGGAGCCAGGGGGTAAGGACATCTATTAATTTGGGTCACCCAGGATTCAGTCAACCTACCACCTAATAATAAAATCTGATTTTCCTTTGGGTATCTATCTCTGCCATATACAGCCTAAATGCTTCTGGAAAATCTGACACTGGGCTCCACCCAATAACCTACAAACTCCAGCAATTAATTTAAGGCCACCTTCATATCTCATCTTGTTGGTTATAGGGATTGGATTAGAGGTGGGTTTGAAGCCCAATTCAGGCAATGAAAAGTAAGAAAAAGTCGGGTTAGGGTTTCAGAGAGAAGCTTTATCACTTTTCCAAAGAAGCTATTTAAAAAGACATACTCTTTCTGCTATGCCTCAATGTGAAAATTTTGGGTAGCCATTTCATAAACATAAAGACCAGTCTTGGGATATAGAGAAAAAATGGAAGAAAATAATCTTTGGGAAGCCTATGAATTCTCTATTTGAGGTGGGTTTGCTGTTATTTGCAATCAAACAATTCAAATAGAGTATAAATATATATGCATGTGTATCTGTATATAATATATGTGTGTGAGACATATTTATAGGCACATGTGTTATGGTTATTCTTGCCTGTGGTTTTATGGCTATACATGTGTATAAATGAGTGTAGATATGAAAACAGATGTGTGCATATATGCATGTATGTGTGCATGGTTCATATGTGTCTATGTATCATAAATTCCTCCAAAAAAGAACTTCAAAACATTTACTGGATATTTCTTCTAGCTGTCTTGAATTCTGGCCCATATCACTAGCCTGGAAGTGAAGATATATGTGAGATAATTAATGGCAGGCTCAAGTGGGATTCAATTACGTTATTTGCATTTATTTACTGAAGGCTATACACCCCATAAGATTTAGCATGAAAGAAACATAAAACAACAGCAGTGCATCACTCAACCCTTCAAAAAGCCGTACTGCTATATAATTAAGGATTTACTATTGAGTAATTTTCAAAATAAACAAAAAATGCTCTGCCCTTCAAGGTGTTGACAGGCTGATACTAACAATGGCATACAGGTAATCACAAAACCCACTTGATACCACTCAAAGCTCAACTGTCGAGCTTAGTGCTCTAAGAATAAAAGACTGTCAGTGGAGGCAGAGCCCTTGGAATTCCTTTTGGGAGCCTTCCAACAAATACCCACAGCTGTGTATCAAGTTCCAGCAGCAGCTTTCAGAACACTATTCATAGTGCCGCTGCCAGGGACTCTGCCTACCTCATCAGTGTGATTCAGATTCACGAGATACGTTATTCCCACAAACTTGGAGTTAGCCACTCAAGTCCTCCTCCTAGGAAAAAAAAAGAAAAACCTCTCCCCAAACAATCTAGTTGCTCTCGCATTTCTACAGAGCATTTGGAAAAGTGTTACACAGCTGGGACTAGGGCGAAGCAAGTAAGGGGCCTTAGGGGCAAAACTTAAGGAGGCTCTCGCTCTCGGTCCCAGCCCTGATGTTAAATACCAGAAAGAGAATACCCAAGTTCAAAGGCCTTGCTACAGATGATGAACTGGTTTTATTTCCAAACTGTTTGTGGCAACGCACAGGTGTGTCATGTGCCTCAGGACTAGACTGCAGCTAATCCACCTAAGTCTCACAGGGGCTTTCACGTTGGAAAGTATCTTTGATTACTAATCTCGCTTCAGGGATTGGGTTTGGAACTTCAAAAGTACTTTCTTCCCACAGTGAATCAAGCGATGCATTGGAGGCCCACAATCTGGAAAGGAAGCATAAAAGAGAAAAATCAAGCCAAATAAAATGTAAAACCAGAGTGAAAAAGAACAATTTTAGTGATGATAAAATTATTTTAGATCAATGAGATTGGAAAGCGGGCACAGCTTTATAGCATGTGAAGACCTAGGAGAAACTGCCCAGACCTTTCTCTCTTGGATCCGTAATCAAAGACCGCTAGGCAGCCTGGGTACCAGCTGAGCCCTTCTCTGGTCCTCCTACTTCCTGCCACATGTAGCCCAGTTCCTAACACTGTGGACTCTGATTCCTTAATGTGTCTTATGTATCTCAGTTTACCTTCATCCTTGCTGCCTCTTCTCTATTCAAAGTCTATAGGCCTGGAGAGTTCCCAATGGGCTCCCAAGTTCCAGTTTTGTTCCCACCCAACATACTCTACTGCAGCCCAAGCCATCATTCTAAAACTGTGGTCTCCAACCCCCGGGCCATGGACCAGTAGCAGTCAGTGGCCTGTTAAGGAAACAGGCTGCACTGCAGGAGATGAGCAGAGACACTTCATCTGTATTTACAGCCAGTCCCCATCACTCGCATCACTGCCTGAGCTCCACCTCTTGTTAGATCAGCAGCGGCCTTAGAGTCTCATGGGAGCACCAAACCCTACTGTAAACTGTGCATGCAAAAGATGCACACTCCTTATGAGACTCTAATGCCTGATGATCCAAGGTGGTGATGTTCATTCCAGGGAGTGGCTGCAAATGTAATAAATGTAATATGCTTGACTTATTCCAAAACTATCCTCCCTGCCAGTCCATGGAAAAATTGTCTTCCATGAAACCAGTCCCTGGTGCCAAAAAGGTTGGGGACCGCTGTTCTAAAACACAGATTGTTTGTGTCAGTGATTGCCCCTGCCCCTGAAGTCCAAACTTCTTGATATCTACAAAGCCTATATGATCTGGTCCCTGTCTCTCTCAGTTTACATTCACACCATTGTCCTCTCATAAACTCATTCTAACTTTTCTAAGCTTTTCAATCTACCATGCTCCATGCTCTTTCTTAGCACTGGCTCTTCATAAATGATGTTTCTTCTGCCTAGAACTTTTCCCCCCTTATCTTGGCTTACTCTTGACTTACCTTCCATTGACTAGCTCAAGGTTATTTTTCAGGAACACCTCCCCCAGGACTAGTTACGTCCCCCACCCTGTGTTCTCATTGTCCCTTGTATGCTCATTAGCCTAACACTCATAGCACTTTCTTTTAAAATTTGTTTAGTTGCCTGTCTTCCCTATCAATTTGTAATTTCCCTAAGAGTAGGGACTGCCTTAATTAGGCAAGCTAAGAATTAAAGGCTCATTTGATTTTTTTTTCATTTTAATTCATCAATTCATTCACCAAATATGTACAGAGCATTTACTAAAAGTCAGGCCCCAGAATAAAGACTAGAAAGATGATGGTGAACTGAGTAGATCCAGTTAGTCCCTGAACATATGGTCCAGGTTTAAATCCTCTTACAGTCTGCTAATTAAAGTTCCCAGCTTTGTTTTACTAGTATCGCATTTTTACTCCAAGTTACTCAAGGAAAAAACTAAGAGTAAGAGGAGAGTTGCCTTCCTATGTGTTTTGTTGCCATTCTTTCTCCCAGCACCATATAGATTCAGAGGAAAGAAACGGGGAGGGAGCAGGAAGAGTATACTGAAAACTATGGATGCTGCCTTCCCCCGTTGTGCCCATGAGGTCATCAATGGGAAAAGGAAGCCTCTGAAATTATAACTGAAATGAATTTGGGATTTAGGCCCAGGGAGCTGACAACATGGATGCTTCTCAGAGGACTCCATCAGAAAAGTTGAATCTTCTCATTCTTAGTGTAGAGGGTGTAAAGATCCATCCACCCAATTTGGTGTACCCATGGTGTGGGGCATCTCTCAGTCTCTGTACTTAGCAAGGAAGCCTCTCTTCCCCATCGTCCATAAGATAGCACTCTACCGTACTCACATTCCCTTCATTTGGGGACCCCTGTCTTGAACACCAGTGTATGGCACAACACCACCCCCAAACTTAATGTTTCTATTCATGACATTTAGAGCTACAATATAATCTTTCCATTTTAAGTGATTATAAAAGATTCTTATATTCTCATTTCATGTCTGAGTTGTGTATGCTTGCATTCTGATTAATGGTTTTTTACAGTTTAATCTTCATATACAATAATCAAAACTTATATAGGATAAGCAGTGTATGAGTATTCTTCCTGAAATCAAGGTGAGGTCAAAAAATATGCAGTGGCAGTCAAAATCAGTGGCAGGGAGGTTATGACAAATGTAGAACATTTGGTCATTTGATCTGAAAACTTTGTTTTACAACATTCATTTCATGTGATCAGAGTTTCATTATAAAGACAGACACTATATACCCTAACAAAAAACACATACACACACACAAAAAAAAAAAAAACATAATCACAACCAGGATAAAAACAGAAGTTCAAGCTTCTGATAATGGCAGGGTAGCTTTGTAGTGGTAGATTTACCCTTTAGCCAATTTCAGTTGCAAACTCTAAACATAACACAACTACTTTTTGAAGGACCTGAAAATCATGCAAAAGTGGATAGAAACTAAAGAAGTTTCAAACCATGAAAGAAGGGTTGGTCATTTTTATTGGGAAAGTGCTTAGAATATTGACTATTTAAAAATTACAGGTGATACCTCTTCCCTGTAATATTGACAGTGAGGGTCATGAGGTTGGGGACCAACCAACAGGACAGACATGAGGCATATTTTGGTTGTTTTCCAGATATTATGTAAGCTTGGACACATTTATTTATGCTCTAAATGAAAATTTTTGCAACTGTAAAATAGTGATCATCACTTCCACTACACAGGACTGTTGTGAGGATTAAATGAGATAATACACGTGAAGTCCTGAGAATAATGCCTGGCCCAGAGTTGATACCTCATCAAAAATGCTCATGAGTAAGACATTGCTATTTATTTAAAGTAGCAGCTTGATTTTCAGAGGACAGTAAAGGCAGTATGACTTGGGTTGGACAGAGATTCTTTTCCTTGAAATATAACATCATCTAAAATAAGCTAGTTGACAATAGTTTTTGATGGAATGGTAATAAACTAGGGGAAACTTAACAAGTCCTGTTTGTTCAGATTTTTCTCCATGTCCCTGTGATTTCAGAAATAAGAAGTTTCCTTTCCTCTGGGTATAGAAAATCATCTCTTACCTGAGAGCCTTATGACCTACTTCGGGAGAGAAGGGCAGGCGGTCAGAGAATGACCATCCTAGATTTTATGACCTGCTTTGGAGAAGAGTGAGGGGAAGGTGAGAGTAGACTTCCTGCATCTGCTGTTTTCTGAAATGCCAAGGTCATATTTCGGAGTAATATGTCCTAAATTCCATCATAACCTAAACAAAAAAAAAAAAAACAAAAAACTGAGCTCTTGCAGTCACTCATTTCCTTATTCCAACAAATCTTTGCTACTGATGGGTGGCAGAATATGCTACCTCAAAGTATGCCACTTTGCATAAGGATTATTTTGAGTTAAAGTCATGTAGAAAACAGCAGAAACAGAAACCAGAAACAATTTGCCTTCCTTGCACCAGGAAAAAAGAAACATCATGTCCCCAGAGACCAGAGAAAACTCCCATGTGAAAGAAGCCCTCCATATACAAGACAAATGAAACATTTTTGTCACAAGAGACTGGGAGCCAAGGCTGAGAAAAATCTGTACAAACAGACCTCATTATAATAACTTTTACCTTCCTTTAGCCTCTCCGTATGTTTTAGTTACTTCCCCACAATTGCCATTCTCTGTTCAACCTCCTATTTAAGCATGTAGGTTTTGCCACTTTTAGTGGTCTTCATTTTCCTACAGGGGTTCCCTTGTCCATGTGAAAACCTGCCTGCTTTTCTCCTGTTAATCTGTCTTATGTCAATTTAATTCTCAGGCCCACCCGGAACTCTAAGTGGCTAGAGGTGAAGTTTTGCCTCCCCTACACCATACTTGCTGCAATCAAATTTCAGTCCTATGGTGCAGTTTGAGAAGTCTTTTATGTGCTTTTGTCGTGGAGTTCTCCATATATTCTTTAGGGAGGCAGTCAGAAACTGTAAAAATGAGAGACGATATAGGGAATATTAAGGATGAGGTCTGGCCCCTTCTATTTCAGTGCACTCGGATATTACTGTTGGAAAAACAAAGTACCAGCCTGTGTTGCCACATCCATGTCTGGATCACTTTCCCCAGCTTGCATGCAGTTTTTGTTTCATTTCTGCATCTGATGTTTAGAAACATCAAAGCTTCAACTAAAAATAAAAACTTTATTTTATGGCATAATGGCTAATGCATGAGGCTAATATTTAGTTTGAGGTGTTTTGTTTTTTCCTCAAATGAATTGACCCTGAAATCAATAATTTTTTTAAATAATTGGATTGTCAATGATTAAATGGAAAACATTGTTAAACTCTCCAAAATTGTCTTTATTTCCCTACCATGTTAATTTATTCCATTTTGCCTCTGGTCTATTGAACTATGCCTATGCTAATTTTTTTTTTCTAGCTCTCTTATGTGGTACTCTTTTCTCTTCCTCTCATGTATATAGATCTAGGCTTCCAAAAACTTTAGTGACTCGAATTTTGTGGCAGCGGATAGCAGGAAACTTACCAAAGATCTTTTTCCTTCATGGCAATCACCCATATACATCCCCACTAGGAATAAAAAGCTTCACACATCAAAAAGAACTATGATTATTTTACCTATTTATTTTTTGATGCCTTAAGCAGAACTGTCAATTTCGTCAGGCTAAGAAATAAAGCATTTTCATTTGCAATATTCTCCACAAATATGCCATGTATGGCTTTTATAGTTAAAAATGCATCATCTCCTCCAAGTGTAAATATTTTCTTGGAATGAGAAATCCAATAAAACCACAGGTCCCTAGCCTTTGTGGTCGGGATAAACAAGCCCTGCTTTTTGAGGTTTCAGTCTCCAAATGTGACAGCCATGGATTTTATTTTAAAGGTTACGCTTTGCATTTTTTAAAAATGTGTTTGCAAAATGTATTCACATGTGGTTAAATGTTTCCACATCTCTGAAGTCACCTGCTAGGATTGGCCCCACTTTACATACGGGAAATCACTTATGGGAAGTGAACAATATTTCCTTTGTATCTTTAACCACAAGTTGGCTCAGCTTCACCTTCACAATTAACTGAGTTTCCAAAATTATTTTCCTGGTGTGCACTATGTTTTCTTCTCTCAGAAACAGAGAACAAAATTGCCTTATCCCCAATCCATACTGTAGCTTTTGAATGTCAACAATGCCTACACTCTTCTGAAATGTTTCAGCTGAGCCCCTGAGGAAGTGCGGTGTAGTACAAAGAATCTGTAGAGGCAGCAAAGGTTACTTCTCCAGGTATCAATTTCCATATGTATGAATTTCCTACCACCCTTTCCCCTTTGGCTTTTTACAAGATATATTTCTCACAAGATATATTTCCAAAATGCGGTTATGTCTTAGTGCTGAGGTTATGATGATATTTATCTTCATTTACACTTGTGTTTTTACAAATACTCTATTATACATTAAGTATACATGATATATCAGAAAGGAGAATGCATTTTTTTAAATGAGACCACATGAAGAGTACGTAAATTCTACAGATGATCAACAGGCCCTGATTCTAATCACTAATGTTCTTCAAAGCCGATGATATGTGCATGTCTCCCCACCCAGCTAGAAGAGAGGAAAAACAGAGCTACACAGGCCTACTGTTCTTTCTGGAGCACTTGCAACAACTATTTGGATTGGCAACATAGATTCAGTGAATAAAGTCACAACTGGCTGTCAATCATTTGGGGCTAAATAAAGCTAACATTCCAGAGGCTCTTGCCCTTCTACTGCTGGGTTTTTCTTTGTCCACTTCAGTACATATTATTATTTTTTTTTTTAAGAAGCAGAAATGTTTGCAGGACAGCTGTTCTTTGTGCCATATGGTAAAGCACTTAACTACCCACAGTCCCTTTCCAACACTCTCTTTTTTTTCTCCAGTGGTCAAGTGGAAGGAAGACCTTCATTCAGAATCATAAAACATAGAACTGAAAAGGCTCTATTCATGGGGTTTGGAGAGGAATCCGCAGTGAGGTTCACAGAGTCTTTGGAGATGGAAATGATATCAGGGTCATTTAGTAAGGCGCGACATTTATAAAGCAAGAAGATAGCTCAAGAATTGCCTGGAGAAGCACTGTCACAAGTCAGCATGCCAGAACTCAAGTCCAAGTTTTCCCATTCCAAGAACAGTCTTTCTTTCCAGTACTTTAATTCCATTTGAAGATACAGTCTATTATTACTCTGGAAGGCAGGACAAATTTTTACCTTAGAGTTCATATATTAGAAGAGCTTTCCTCAAAATTTCTTTGATATTTTAGCTTGCTAGAACATCAGAGAACTCTATTTTCCTTTTTATAGGCACCTACTTATCTTCACTGGGTAGTTCTACTTTCCAACAGGTGAATATCCAATAAGTAGCTAAAAGGATCACAAAAATCCTACTCCTAGTCAAAGTCTCTTTACTGCATTCTTTAAAAAAAAAAATCACCCTATACTCTTTTCCTCTCTCTCTCTCTCTCTCTCTCTCTTTCTCTCTCTCTCTCTCTCTCTCTCTCTCTGTGATATAAAAGTAAAAATGGCAAAGGAAGAAACAAATCTGGAAGTATGTGTTGATGTATGCTTGGCACTGAGCTCAACAGCCACTACAGTGAAGGAAAGCCACGATATTGTGGTGAACCTAAAAAGAATTGGTAACACATTCTCTAGAAAACAGTAAACCAGGGCTCCAAACCAAGAGAGAGATTTCTAGCGATCAGCATATTTTGGACAAATATCTCTTGCCAGGGTCAACATATTACGAGAATCCTGGCACTCTATTTTGTTGGATCAGCATTATACTTGAAAGAAAAAATACTATCAAAATGCTTTTTTCTTTAAGTTTCCCATGATTTAAATGATCCTATAAAAAGAAGACAAAGAATCTATTTGGGTTAATTTAAATAGATTAGAATAATACTTTTTGAAGATAGCTTGCTTTTGACAGAGCAGGGGCCGGAAGGTGTGATACCTTTCCTCACCCGTCCTAAGGGTCACGACTGACACACCTTCAACAGATAGAAGGATATTGGATGTTCTTAATACAAAGAAGTGATAAATGTTGAGATGATGGATATGCTGATTACCCTGATCTGATCTCCATACATTGTATGTATCAAAATATCAATATCTACTCCATAAATATACACAAATATTATGTGTCAAAAAATGTTTTAAAAAAGAAAAGCACAACAAATTTATTTACTCAAAGTTACTCAACCTTCAGAAATGAAGACTCAAAGACCCAGGAAAAACTGTTTATTTTTATCCTTAGTTTCATTGAAGAATGGATAGACATGCAGAAATGTGGTTGGACAAAAGGGTATCATCTAATGGTAATAAACTGAGGGGGAAAACCCAGCAAGGCCTGTCTGTTCCGATTCTTCTTGGCCTCTCTATGTAGCATTTCTTCCTCCTGAGTATGGAACAAGACCCCTCTGAAATGATGGTCTTCAAGGGAGAAGGGAAACAGTGACTTTTCTAGGTTTTATGGCTTATTTGGAGATCAAGGAGTTCTAGTTTGTATGACCTGTCTTGAGAGAGAAATTTTGGTTTATGTGAATTAATTCAGGGGGAAAAAGTGGGACAGGAGATAGGAGGGTGGGAGAAGGTCAGAAAGACATTGCTTCTGAGGCTTCCTAATCTTCTTCAGTTCAAACTACTCAGCACTCCAAGGTGCCATGCTTTCGGGAGTATCATGTTCTCAGTTCCAACAACAGGTAGGAAAAAAGTCATATTTTCTTAGCTCAAAGCAGCTCTAGCAGTTGAGTTTCCCATTTCAGCTCGGACCTCACATTCCAGAACACAGCCTGATTCTAGAGACCTGTACTACAAGGTCAGATTCGCCCAAGAGAGCAGGGTTGGTTTTCCAAGCCAAGACCTGACCATTTACATCTCTGCTCCTTTCTCTCTTCATAAACACCTAATTCATAGGTAAACTACAGATGACTTGAAGACAGGAAGAGATCAGAAAAACAGACATGCAGACATTCCATTCCCATGTGTGGGACTTGGGTTCACAATACCCAGGCCTAGGACAGGCTCAACCACTTCAGTTTGCGTTGAAGCATTTCCAATCCTTCATAGTGAAACTAGGTATTTACGAGGGAGGAGGAAGGGAATCCAGGGTAACTAGGCATTATTCTATCCACTTTGCCAAACTGACTTAGCTCTTCTTCACAATTCTAAAGGCCAAAAAGCCTTATTTTCTTTTCAAAGACTTAGATATGGAGGGTCATCAGGGTTAATCAACTTGCTCACTTCCAAACTAGAAAGGAGTGGAATGGGGATTTATTTGACAATAAAAGCTATTGGCTTTGTCTCAAATCATGACTCTTCCTTAAACTGCTAAACACTCAGAGCTAATCTCCAACGTGTGAAGAGGGTGTGAAGTTTTTGGCTCTTGTTTTCTCTGCAAACCTTGAAGCCCCAAGCATTCTGCCTTTCTGTGAAGCTATATTCCAAACAAAACAAAAAAATCACCATTTTCCATTCAGGCAAAATCCAGATGTTTTTTAAACAAATTATGGGTGAGAAGGAGGTTTACTGTATGGATTGAAATTATGTATTCACGTGAATAGGTGAAAGGAAAGTCATTTGGAATGTGAGAACTGTGGTTTTCCTGTGTTGGTGTCACTGGAGATAAAAACCCAGGAGTACCATCCTGCCTTTCTTTTGGATACCCATTGAAGCAGAAATTATCTTTTCTGCGGGTACTGTCTTCTAGCTTCCTAGATTATAATCTTCATTCAGAAAGCTATACCTCTTAGAAATTGCTTCCTGTGCATAACAGAGGATTGCAATTTACTTCCATGAGTAGATTTTAAGCTCCTTGAGAACTTGGGTCCTATTTTAACTATCTTGACATCTACAAAGAACTTAACCTTGCATTTCTGTGATTCTCATTGAATATGGCAGGCAAAGAGGGGAGGAAGGATTAGAGGGAAACAGAAGATAAGGCTTGGCTAATGCAGAGAGATGAAGGAAGGAAGGAAGGAAGGAAGGAAGGAAGGAAGGAAGGAAGGAAGGAAGGAAGGAAGGAAGGAACGAAGGAAGGAAGGAAGGAAGGAAGGAAGGAAGGAAGGAAGGAAGGAAGGAAGGAAGGAAGGAAGGAAGGAAGGGAGAGAGG
>CAUYRT010066302.1:0-85392 GCA_963574885.1 Lepilemur ruficaudatus
CTTGCACTTGAATGTTTATTGCAGCACAATTCACAATTGCAAAGTTGTGGAAACAACCCAAGTCCCCATCAATACATGTGTGGATTAATAAAATGTGGTATATGTATACCATGGAATACTATTCAGCTATAAGAAACAATGGTGATATAGCACCTCTTATATTTTCCTGGATAGAGCTGAAACCCATTCTACTAAGTGAAGTATCCCAAGAATGGATAAACAACCACCACATGTACTCACCACATGTACTCACATGCACTTGTCAACACCTAAGTGCACATACAGGAACAACATTTACTGGGAGTGGGGCAGATGGGAGGTTGGAGAAGGGGATGGGTATATACATACATAATGAGTATGATGCACACCATATAGGGGATGGTCATGTTTGAAGCTCTGACTCAAGGGGGAAGGGGGGAACGCGCAATATACGTAAGCTTAACATTTATACCCCCATAATATTCTGAAATAAAAATAAATAAATAAATAAAAAGGAAAAAAGGGCATAAAACAAAATTGCTGTGTCATGTCTTTCTGGCTTCCATAGTCTCAGATGAGAAATCTGCTGTCCTACACATTTTTGTTCTTTTATATGTTGTATGTCATTTCTCCTTGACTATTTTTAAGATTTTTCAGTCACTTGCTTGTAGGAAGAACATTCAATCTGCAAGTTACAACCAATTGGAAGGGTCTTGCAATCAATTTAGTGAGACCAGAACTATGGTAAAAGTAAAAAAGAATGCATCAGACTGTATCACACATACTAAGGTTAGTATTATATGTTTGTTTCAGGTGTAGGTGTAAGGAGATGTTATAAAATGTATGTCTCTCCAGAATCGCAATCAAAAAAGTCTGAAATCCACTGGTTTAGATTTATTAAGAAAAGGTCTAATATAAAACCCTCGAAGTCAGATCTTCAACAATAAGGCTTCTATGAACTCTGAGAAAGTCTACAGGGAGTGGTCACTAGACCTTATAAGAACAGGGATTCATCTCTTGGAAAAATTTCTGAGATCTATATGATACCTGGAGAAAAAAAGTCACAGTTTTGAGTGTATGAGTTTTTCACATCCATGATTAAGTTTATGCCTAAGTATTTATTCTTTCTGATATGATTGTAAATGAAATTCCTTTCTTAGTTTCCTTTTTGGATAATTCCTTGTTGGTATATAGAAATGCAACTGATTTTTATGTTGATTTTGAATCCGCAACTTTGCTGAATTCATTTATTACTTCTAACATTTTGTGTGTGTGTGTGTGTGTGTGTGTGTGTGTGAAATCTCATAGGGTTTTCTAGATATAAGATCATGTCGCCTGCAGAGATAACTTTCTTTCCTCCTTTCCAATTTGGATACCTTTTACTTCTTCTTCTTGACCAAGCTCTGTGATTATAGAAGCATAGGGTAGAATAGTGGCTGCCAGGGGCTGGGGCAGGGGAAAAATGGGGAAGCATTAGTCAAAGGGTACAAAATTGGGATTATACCAGATAAGTGAGTCCTAGAGATCTACTGCACAACATAGTGCCTACAGTCAAACATACTGTATTGTATACTAAAATTCTGCTAGGAGGATAGATCCTATAAGGGTTCTTATCGCAAATAATAATGATGATGATAATAAGAAAATGTAATGAAATTTTTGGAGGTGACAGATTTATAGCATAGATTGCGGTGATGGTTTCACACATGTATATTTATCTTCAAACTCACCAAGTTGTGTGCATTAATGATGTACAGCTTTTTGTATGTCAAAACTAAATAAAAATGTTGGGGGAAAATACATTTTTTAAAAAATTCATGAAAATAGTAAAGTATATGAAAAGTATAAAGTATATGAAAAATTCATATACTTTAATTTAAAAATACTTTTTGTTGTTTTTATTGGATACACTTTTAGACAATAAAAATACTTTTAACCGGAATGTTTTTTACACACTGTCTCAAGGCTATGCAAGCCTTACCTGAAAGTGTCTTTTGGTAGGAAACACATCGATGTCTCCACAAAGAAATGGCAGATCTCTCTCGATTCTGCAGTCCATTCAGTCTGTCTGCTAGCCCACCTCTGTTTAATGAATTATAATGTGTTAAGTTTAATTAAAAGAAAAACTACAGATTAGAATATTCATATTTTATATCCCACAACCAGAGACAAATAGATAAAACATGAAAAATTTTAATGTATTTTTATTATATTCTCTTCCTAGAGGCCATATCCTCCCTAAGTCAGACTTTAGGTTTCTTAGAAGCTCAGTTTCATGGTTCTTAGGAATATGTACTAATTTTACTTCCTAAGAATATCGTATTTTTAGAAATATGATTGTTAAATATCAGTTTAACTCCTTTTCTATTCTTTCTTAGTTCATTTATTCCATAAACATGTTCTGCTTACTTATTACCTGCTATATGCTGGCACCTAGCACTTTGCTAGTTACCAGGGACACAAAGATAGCCATGAGCTACACCATGGGGTGCAGGAGGGCTCAGTGGGTTCAGCAGATGGGGGCAAACAGATAGACATAAAGTGGGTTCAGAGTTCCAGTCAAGAATAAGCTTGCCAAACTGTTGATAGGTAGAACACTCAAATAAGAGCATTTAAGTATGGGTCCCTTATTTGGACTCTAGTGACATTTGAGAATCAATCACAAACACAGAGCAAATATACCTACATGAGGGGGAAAAAAACAAACTTCCATATACGGCAGGAAGACAAGTCATAGCAATGGACATACAGGTGCTTCACAAGAACCCTTACCTATCAATGAACATATATATTCATTGATGTGTATGTGTGTATATGTATGTTTTAATAAATGTCTGAAAGTATATATGCATTATAAATATATCAATAAATATATATAGAGAGAGAAGTCAGCAGTTCCTAACACATCTATAATCTCAAGAGAACTCAAAATCAATTGTTAATCACCATTATGGCTACATGCTACATAATCTATCAATGTATTTTCTCATAAGTTTATTATCTCATTACCAGTTCACTCATAATTTCACTACATTAGCTTGTTTTAGTGAACTAATATTTCTTTGAGGTAGAAAGAACAGATATCAATACCTATTGCACAGACGATAACATCACAGAGTTTAGAGAGAGGTTAAGGCACTTTAATATTACATAACCAGCCAGATGAGGAAAAAGCTGTTAAAACCCAAAAAGACTTACCACGACGCCTGGCATTTAGCAAACCTTCAACAAGAGCCCATGATTGTTGTTACTGTTTTTGTTATGATTTTTACTTGCACGCTATGCTCTTTCCACTATGACCGAAAGGTCTTATTTTAATAAATATATATTATCACTACTACCTAGTATGTTTTCCTATAGGCAGTAATTATTTCTGAGTGTGTGTGTGGGTGTGTGTGTGTAGTATATATAACAGAAAAATTTTTTTAAAAACACCTCATACTCAGAAATATGCCAAAGAACCTCTGCTTTACATATATGTCTAACCTCTACTTAAGGGTAAGCCCTTCTTTGTATCATTCTGTTTACATGAAATAACTCATTTATACTTCTCTAGAAAACACTATGAAGTAGGTACTACTATTATCCCCACTTTACAGATGACAAACTGATGCAGTGAGACATTAACACCTGCCCAAAGTAAAATGTCTAATGAGTGGCGTAGCTGGGTACATGCCCAAATATCTGGCTCCAGAGTCTGCACTCTTAGTTGATAATATACAGACCACGTCTTAAAGAATACTATTTAAAATGATATTCATAATACAACACAACAAGAAAAAGGCAAAACACTGTATTCTTTGCATAATTATCTAGATTAGACAGATAATTCATTGCCAAATGTTGCTTTTCAGTGCTATAACTTTACAGAGGATAAAAAAGCAAAATAGAATCTGAAGATTGTATCTGGTTAAGGTCAAGCCTAGCACCCCAGAAGAAAACTGTAGGAATTTCAAGATGAGAGGTAAAAGCAAGAATAAACCAGAGCACAAGAGTTCTCTACACCTGGGAGTACCTGGAGCCCCTCAGATAAAATCTGCATCTCCAGCTGAGTTTGGGCATTAGGGCCTATCCTGCAGGGAATTTCAGCCAGACGCACTTGAATTTAAGAATAGAAAAACCACGTTCTTTAATCGATAATCCCATTTCTAGTAAAAACTTACCCACGTTAAAAAACAAAAGTCATATAGTAAGTTCAGGAAGGCCTGCCTTCTACACCCATATCAACTCTTCAATGTGGCCAAGCCAAGTTATTCACAGACCAAGTCCAAAACTCCAATGGAATGAAAATATGAATTCACTGAGCAAGTTAAGATATCCCAATACCTTTTCTACAAAATTAACAGATTGGTAACCTATCTCAAAAGATTACTGGCATCAATTCAACACTGGTAAACATTTCTATAAAATCAATATGGAGAAAAGAATAAAAAAGATTACAGATATTCTAACTCATTTCCAGTTAAAATACTCATTAAAGGCCAGATGTGGTGGCTCATGCCTATAATCCTAGCACTTTGGGAGACTGAGGCAGGAGGACTGCTTGAGCCCAGGAGTTTGAGGTTGCAGTGAGCTATGATCATACCACTGCACTCTAGCCCAGGCAAAAGTGTGAGACCCTGTTTCAAAAAAAGAGAAAAAAAATACTCATTAAAATATTTTTAATAAGCTATACCACTAGGTAAAGAAAAAATAATTAAAATGACTTTAGTGTAATGCTTTTAACTTTTGTTTTCTGTTAGATATAATACATACTGTGAAAATAACTTGATCATAAGACTGGGGAGATACAGCTTTATTATTAACAGCACACTTAAATATCTAAACAATTTTGCATTACCTTTTATTAGTTATGCCTCAAACAGTGCCATGAATCAAAAAGATGAAAATAAAAAAGAAAAAGCCCAAAGAGATTGAGTAACATTTCCCATGGAGCAAACCAGAGGGAAAAGCCAATGGTTTGTTAACTACCTCTTCTTGATCCCAGCCAGCTAGCCATTATCAGGTAAAAAATTTATTTTAACCACTGCTCTACTCATGCTAGATAACAGAAGTCTATTTCTTATACTCACCTTTTCCCCTAGCAATAGTTTATTTCTCAGGCCCTCATATCCTTCTGTGACAAAAACTGGATATCTATTACCATGAGCATTATCAGGATGCCTTTCTCTCAGCATTTTGATAACAAAGAGCTCACTTCTACAAGCAAAGGTTTAATGCAGAACTGGTTCTCAGTCGTTATTATATAAGAGATTTTCTTAACTCTCTAGAAGCATGACTCTCCAGTAATTTCATTACAAAACAGCCTATGTGCCAAAATGTGTTACCTTTTTCCCATTGCTTCAGAAAGAGGTCAGCAAAGCACTATTCCTTCACCAAGAGGGGACAGGCGGTCAAAGCCCTTTCTGGTCAGTTTAGTAAAACAAAGTCTTCTGGTTTGAAGGCCTGAGGCTGACAACCCTAAGCACACCAATTTCATTTTTAATATTTAAACACAGTAACTTTAAAAGAGTGGGCATAAAATAGACCTCCTTAGTTTTTCTTAGAAATCATAAGAAGAGAGCTATTATTTACATATTGTTGGAGCTGCTTCAGCCACTCCTATAAATGAATGTTCCCTTCACCACCTTTTTTTTTTTCTTCCCCAATACAGAGCCTTGCTCTGTCACCCAGGCTGGGGTGCAGTGGCATCAAACTAGCTCACAGCAACTGCAAACTCCTGACCTCAAGCAATCCTCCCACCTCGGCCTCTCAGAGTGCCAGGTTTAGAGGCATAAGCCACAGCACTCGGCCTTCACCTTCTTTTGACTCCCAGGCAGTGGCCTTCAGTCACGGTGCTGTGTTCTCTCCCCTGCCCTCTCATGGGAAGGCCTGGCTGTTTACTGCAGTTTTCCAGACCATCTCACACCCTCACTTACACTTCAGCCCACCCAGCCCCAGGTAGGCACTCCCCAGCACTGTCTGGGTACCTTCTCTCCTGGCCAGCCAGGCTCCAAGATTAGGTCCTCTATCCACCCCCAACCCCCAGCCCCCAAGGTCATTCTCTGATCTTGAACTTACAAACTGTCTCCCCTATTAGCTCAACTCTAAGCATCCATCGTCCTTACTGTTCCAGCTCATTCCCTCTAGCAGCCTGACCCTAGAAGAGTTGACCAACCTCTCCCCAAGGCCTGGCTGGTTGGTCCTACCCCACCTCACTATGCTCCACACCCTGCATGGTCTCATTTCTACCCTGGCCAGCTTGGGCTTCATGGGCCATTACAACTTCACTCTCAGAACTCCTGTTAACCCTTTTCCAATGTGCCCTTGGGCAATTCTCATACTCTGCCTGCTCTATAAGTGCAGCCCCAGGGTTGAATCCACACTGGCTGGTGGGTTTCAAACTCAATCCATGACCACTGCGCTCAATAGAATATCATCCTGTCACACAACCCAGAAGCACTTCTCCATCCATTCACCGCCCCCGCCCCCCTCCATATGCCTGGGTCACATACCCTCTCTCCTCAAACATTCCTCCTCATCCTTTCTATCAGCTGATGAGGGAACTTCCCATTTCACTGAAATAGAAGTTGTCAGAAGGAACCTGTTTCCCAGCCACACATAGCTTCCTGAACCTAAATGGACTCCACTCATGCACAGGCCGCTCCTGGCCAGGTCACCATCACTCATGGCCTCCCTCTGATGTCAGAGACAACTCCATCAGTTGTCCTCTCCCTCCCCAACTTCAGCAGTCTCCCCTTTTCTCCTAGACCTTTTCCATCAATATACAAACAAGTAAAATTTCTATCAAAGAAAAAAAAACCTCGACTTTCCCATTTCCTTCCAACTAACACCCTGTTGACCTGCTCCTCTTAAAGCCAAACTCCTCCAGAGTTCCATCCGTGCTGTCTCCAGTTTCCCCCTTACTCTCGAATGCACAGCAGCCTGCTCTGCCTGGCTACTCCACTGAGACAGTGCTACACTCCGCCTGTCACGGTGGAATCTCACTGGTCAGCCTGAGCAGCATTCCTCACAGTGGGTCACCCTCTCTCCTCACTTGCCTCCAGGATACCACACCCACTTTGGTTTGCATCCCCCCTCAGCAGCCTCTTCCTCCACACCTTGAGCTCTGCAGAACACCCAGGGCTTGGACCTCGGACAGATACTCCTCTTGCTCTGCACTGCATCCCCTGCGACCTGCACTAGCCCATGCTTTAACACCATCTGGACACCAAAGCCTACAAATTCACCTCCCCAGCACCAGGTCTGCCTGTGGAGTCCAGACTCATGTTCCTACTCAGATATATGATGTCCAGCTGAAAATGTTCAAAAGCCTTGTGACTTTCATGCTAAAGAAACAAAAATGAAAGTGTCCACTCCCCTGCACAGCGCTGCTGCCTCAGCACAGGAGAGGGTGCTCTATGCTTCCTGCTGCTCAGCACCCCACCTCAGGGGCTTCCCTGTGCTCGTATAAAATGAAAATGCCCCCCTCCCCCACCTCTGGACCCTTCTCTGTCCTCTCTTTTTGCCTTTTCTTCATAAAGCTTATCTCCTTTGCCATCACATCTTCTTTAATTCTTGTCAGCTCCTTATCAGCCTTCCCCTGGACACAGGAGTGGGCTCTGATCACCTTTGCTCACTCCTGTGCCTGAAACAGTGCTTGGCACATGATGCCCTTGGGAGGGCTGGGGGCATGACTTCCTGTAATTGCGTGGCATCACCTTCACCAACAAGGACATGCTAATCCCTTTGATGGGTTTCCTTTCCTTTCTCCCCAGAGACTGGTATAAAACCACCACCATTCTCTCTTGAGGGCTCAACTTCTTCACTTTGGGCATAAGTCTTTATGTCTTATTTCATGAAAAAAAATAATTCTGGAGTGAACGGGCATGAAGTGACTCAGTGTGCTCCACCTGTCCAACCAGACTCAGCCACATCCCTATGCCCTTCCCTTCACTTGTGTGCCCAAGCTGGGCCTCCCTCCCCCTCCTCCTCTCCAGGACAATGACAGATATAGGATACCAACCTCTCTGTCCTACTGGCACCCCACTATCTCCTACTCACTCTCTCTCCTACTCACTGCACCCCCTCTAAAAGCTGTATCCCTTTCAGGCCAGCAGCAATCCTAGAGAGAAGGAACAAAGCCCTCCTGCCTGGGCCCCAACTCAAACAAAAGAGCCTTGGGCACCACTCCTTGAGCCACGTGCTACTTCAGCCCTGGCCCACTGGCACTGCCCAGGCTCTCCTCAGTGCACGTAAGGCTTGCCTTCTTTTGAAGTGAAAATATCAGTGGATCCAAAACCTGTGCTCTTCATTACCATGTTTACTCTTTCTATTGACACTTCTTTTCCCTGAAATTCTCTACAACTTTGCTTTTGTGGCACTGCTTCTCACAGGCTATCTTATTTTCATTGGGTTTTTGGTTGGTATTGTTTTGATCTTATTTAGAGAACAAAGAGATTTTGTATTACATAGGGCAAGGACGAGTCCTTGGCCACCAGGCCCAGCCCGACACTCTAGTGACAGGGACATTTCTCCTCTGTGGTGCTCCACAGGCACACCAGCTGTTTCTTTTCTATAAGTCTTTCCTCTCTCATATTTCTTGTATTTGCAAGTGTTCCCCAAGCTCTCTCACCATACGCGTAAAAGTAATCTGACATGGTTTGTATTTATATCTCCCTTTTTAGACTATAAGTTACGAACAGAACCATGGTTCACTTGCCTCTATTGTCTAAGACAACACCTGGAACACTGATTCGTGAAAACTTTGACAAGAAGTCACCATTAAGGAAAGCAGTCATGTAAGCTGGTCATGACTCAGTCCCTGAATGCTCAGCTTGGATGGACAATTCCATAAATCAGTTCTAGAATTTAGGACTTCAATAATTGCTTATTAAAATTACAATTCTCTTATGCTAATTTTCCTTCCCAAATAAACAAGTATTTTTAAATTAACATTTTAGATATTTGGATTTATAAAGAAAGAAAAGTTGAAAAAAGTATTTAAAAAGGCATAACTTAACCTTAAAAGCTTCTTCTTCTTTGCTGAATTTTCTGGAGTCCTGGGAAACGTAGCTGTCCATTTCTGGGGGGTATACCTGATGGTCTCTGCTGATTCTGCCCTTGGGTCTGTCAGTCTCTCTGCACCCTGTCTTGCATCTGATCCAAACTCTGTGTGGTGTTTGTGAGGGGATTCTGAATCAATGAATAGGATATTTTCTGAGTCATCTTCTTTTTCACTATCTGATGAATATTCCAAAATTTCTGTAGAACATGGCTGAAAAAAATTAAGAGAAATGCAATAAATATGGGTAATTCTTTATTCAAGTCCAAATTTACATATGCTTATCATTCTACTTCCTTATGATATTAATACTCCTTGAAATAGCTTTTTAAATACAGTATCTGTAGCTCAAACTTCTGTTTTAACACAAAATCCAAAAGTACCCAAAACAAAGACAAGAAGAAGTTAAACCCATTGTAAGCTAGACATTATCTCATGGGACCCACTGAAATCAATACAAATATTTCAATCTTCTTTCAGCAAACTAAAAGTGCCACATATATAGACAGCCTCTAAAACAGAACTAGTCATACTAACCTGAAAGGCTGATGACAGTCATTGTAATCTGACACCTATTAGAAAAAAGTATTTCTCAGATTTTAAATGTAATGTGGAACTAAATAATATTCACTATTTGTTATAAACCAAATATTTAAAAAAATTGCCTCTACATGTACAAACCATTTAATTTACCAAAGGAGTGTCCAAAGCTAAAGATAAAAACTTGACTTTTAAAGCACAATTCTAATATAATATTTTCCAGAGACTAGTCTGAAATTGCAAGTATCAACAGGAACTATTTAAGAATATGAACCACTGTCTCTTTTCCCTAACATTTCCTAAAATGTTTCTCTTTCTCCTAGTCAAATTTCTAAACTTCCTAAATAAGAAGTTTTTAAAAATTGAATTATAAAACAAGAATTCATAACACATGACCAATCCTGGAGAGAAGAATCAAAAGCTTCTTTCTTTTCTGTCTTTGCCTAGACACACTAAAACTTCTAAGTGTGACAGGATTTTCTTTTCCCACAACTTGGTTTTATAGGTCAGTTCCATGTTGTTCTAGTGTCAGCAACAATTATTCCTTCAATAGTCTAATTTCCCAGTGTATTAGCAGCCCCATCTAATTTAGTGCCCTGGTGTTGCACAGATAGCACTAGAGTTCTCATCATTTGTTAATCTACATAAAACAAAAGGCCTTTTCTGAGGATTATATGGTTAAATCATTTTTATGAGTCTTAATTAAAAAGACATCATCCATCCTCATACCTCCTCAAGCTGGTCACCTTCTATTAGGCACACTGAAAATAAGAAAAAGTAAATGACTAAAGTAAATTAGTCATAAATTAGTCACTAAATTTCTATAGTAAATGAAGAGCTTAGTTCTACCATCTTTTTCCCCATTTCAGCTTTGTGCCTAAATCACTCCAGGTATCTGCGAACCCATTAATAGGCACTTGGGTACATGTTTTCCCATAAGACAGCTTCTAAATAAATATTAAAAATGAGCCACCAAAGAACCAGAGCAATTTAGACTGAAAATGATGCTCTTTGACACTAAAAACTTTTATATATTATTTAAGAATATATTTAAATAATTTCATCTTTTTTTTATTATGAGATGTCTTTTCTTCAGTACCCTAAACTTTTGCACTTCATTCTAAGAAGTTCTCTCAACCTGAGCACTACTGCCATCTGGGGCTGGATCAAGTGGTGGGGCTGTCCTGTGCACTGTAGGGTGTGTAGCAGCATCCCTAGGCTCTACCCACTAGATAACAGGAGCACCCGCCCCACCACTCATAGTAATTCAAAAATGTCTCCAGAAGATGCCAAATGTTCCCTGAGGGGCAAAATTACACTCACCTGAGAACCACTGTCTAAGAAATAAGTCAACAAATAACCAACCTACAGATGGCCTGGGCTGGGGACTTGCATGCAAAGATTCACACTGCTTCGTGAGGCCGGGGAGGCCAGGCCTAAATAGTTATAAAACATCATGATAAAAGCACTGCAATAGAGGTATTGCTTGGCACCAAGGAGAACATATAAGAGCAGTGACAAAGCCAGGTTGGGCATAAGTAAAGAGAAGAGTTAAAGCATCAGAAAAGGTTTGCTTCCCAGGATCTGCCACCTGAAGCTGAATGCTAAGTGTGAGTTACTCAGGCAGAGAGAGGAGAACATTCCAGAGAGAAGAAATAGGGTGACCAAGAATATGAGATCAGGTATTCCAAGACAGTGGGGAGCCACTGGCAGCTTTAAATGAGGACTAACAACATCAGATGTTAATGTAGAATGATCATCCACACCACATTCTGAAGAACAGACTATATTATAAGGGAGAGGAAGGGGGCCGTGCTAGCAGAGAGAGAAGGCAGCTAGCTAGAAGGCTCTTCCATAATCACAGCAAGACATAAAGAGGAATAAGGAGATAGACTTGAAAAAAACGAGGAAAATGATGCAGCAACACTTGAGGACCAAATTCAGAATCAGGAAACACATCTAGGGAGAGTTTCTAATACTGAATTTGGTTTTGATATGGCAATGTTGTGATGCCTATGGTATAGCTGGGGTAACACTGACTAATAGGCAGAGGCTTTATGGGTCTGGAGTTTTAAGAGAGTAACGTGGGATGCAGATATAGCTTTAGGAACCATAGAAAAGAAACAGTGTGTGAAGGCATGAGCGTCAGAGAAGAATGTATAAGGATGAAATAAAAAACACACTTGCTCATCCATAAACAACTGTGTGACAATGTTGAAATCAAAATCATGATAAATCCAAATAAATTTCCTCAGTGAATAATTAATAGCAGTAAGATTTGTAATATTTAACAGCAGCTTAGATAGTAATTTGGAATTTCTCAGCATCCACTCATGACAATAAATTTTAGGTTCCTAGGTTCTTTTGGTTTAAGCTGTCACTCTTCAATAAGAACTAGCTAATATTAACATATATGAATATACTGAATGCCTACTACCCACATGCTATCTTTTCTTTTCCCTACATGCTATCTTAACTGCTATAGCAATACAAAGAAATTTTCAAGTCCATTCTTGCTCTTGCATACTTAAAATCAATTTAAAAACTGAAAATAAAAACCTAAAAATACAAAGCAATTTATGGACAATTCTCAATGCATTGTGCATACAGCAGAAGTAGAAATGGATAAGGATGACTTGGGACAAGTCTTTACCAATGAAGGTGGCATCGGACCCTGACACTAGCGCCCTGCTCCTTACTAGTTCCCTGAGACAATATACTTAACTTCTTTATGCCTTTCTTTCCTCATATTCAAACTGGAGATGCAGTAATACCTAACATTACACATTCAGTAAATGCTAGCTATTCTTTTTAGTCCCTATAGTAATTTATACATTTACTTTAATTTTAAATTTTATATTTTTAAATTTTACATTTATTTTTCTGTAACAATTTTTTCTTGATTTCCAAGAGGATTTCTATATAAAGGACAATCAGGAACACAACAAATAAAGTCTTCAGTAGACAATCAAAAAGACAAATACTGAGCAGAGCAAATCATGTATTCTTTATGTTGTCATTTCTAACAGGAACCAAGACATAATGAACACCTTTAGAGCAAGAGAACTAGAAGCCGCCCCTCTAGCATACTGTATCTTAGAACTCCCCTCAAGCCCATAACTTCAGATGAACGTAGAGGAACTCTCCTTGTACAGACACAGAGAGAACCCAGAGGATCTACAGGCTAACTGGACACCAGCTGTCTTGGCCTGAGCCTGACGGTGAGGAAATCATGTTCTTTCAGAAAGGATAGTGTGTCCGTGAGTGTGTGCATGCAGGCATGTGTGTGCCATGCCAAAAAGGATGGACGGGAGAGGGAACAGTCAAAGATAGGTCAAATGTGATTTCACATTCATAGGCTCAACCTTCCATTTCATCCCTAAGTTAAGGAATCAGATTAATGAGAAAGAAGGGCTATGAGCTTTAGAACAAAAAAGACTTGTTTTTGATGTCAGCTCAACTATTTAATTATTTTGTGATGCTGGACAAGTTATTTTACTCCTTCATTCCTCAGTTTAATCATCCAAAATGGATAAATTCCTCAAGAAATATTTTAAGAATTAGATATAATGACTATTATGAATTTTTCAAGTGCAAAGAAAGGTGGTAGAAAAAAATATAACAAGTGCATGTACCTATCACTTTTTGTCAAGTTTTATCATAACATGATACAAAGTTTTTTTTTGAGGGGTACAGTTGAAATGTCCTGTATCTCTCTTCACATGACTGTTCTCCTCCTCCTCTCTCCTTCTGAATTTAGAATTTAGAATTTCATTAACATCTTGTTTTTATTACTTTTTAATCCCACATGTATACAAATGTATAGTATCATCTTGTAAGGACAGAGTAGCTGTAGATATTTAATTTTCATTGCTACACAGTATTCCAGAGTTTGAGTACACCACTTTTTATTTAGGTCATTAAATATGAAATGTCCTGTTTCTAATCAAATTTATTATATTTCAAACAAGCAGTACAATTAATCAAAATATGTGTCTAAACTATCGACACAGTTTTGCCATCTTAACAGTAGCTTGTTTACGCCAGCAGCAAAGAAGCCTGGAGAGCGAGTGGCAATGAAATTGCGAAATGTATTTTCCACATCTTGTTGAAAATTGAACGTTTTTCCTTCCAAGAAGGGCTCCAAAGCCTGGAAGAAGTGGTAGTCAGTTGGTGCAAGGTCTGGTGAATACGGTGTAAGACAGAGAGTTTCCAAGTCCATCCTCTGTAGTTTGAGTAGCATTGTTTGTGTGACATGTGGTCAAGTGTTGTCTTGCAAGAGGATTGGCCTGTCGCTACTGACCAATCTTGGCTGCTTAATCACAAGCATCCTCATCACTTCATCTAATTGGTTACAGTAGACATAACTGTAATTGATAGACCAGGTTTCATGAAGCTGTAGTGGATAATACCAGCGCTGAAGCCCCAAACACACACCGTTAGCTTTTTTTTATTTTTTGATGAATATTCAGTTTTGGACTGTGTTTCAGCACTTCATCTTTTGCAACCATTGTGCCAAACACTTGCGATTGTCAAAAAGAATTCTTTTTCATCACACATAACAATATGGTATAGAAATGGTTCGCCTTTATGTCATGACAGCAAAGAAAGGCAAGCTTTGAGATGATTTATGTTCAGACACTCGTTTAATTCATGTGGAACCCATCTATCCAGCTTCTTTACCTTGCCAGTTTGTTTCAAATGGTCCAATATTGTTGGAATAGTAACGTCAAACCTTGCTGCTAATTCACACGTAGGTTGAGATGGATTCGCTTCCACTACGCCTTTCAGCTTATCATTATCCATCTTGGTCTCAGGTCGCCCATGTGATTCATTTTCAAAATTAAAATCACCAGAATGGAATTTCTCAAACAATTGACATACTGTGTATTCATTAGCCACATCCTTCCCAAACAGTTTGTTGTTATTTTGAGCTGTCTGCGCTGCATTGGTTCTACCATGGAAGTCATATTCGAAAATAACACAAATTTTTGACTTATCCATGGGTTTCACAAAAATTGCTCTAAAAATTTTTTTGAAAGATAATTATAAGCCAAACCATACATTTGAAAGAATGAGGATGTACCTTCACAACAAAAATAAAACAAGAAGTGTGAAATGTCAGAGATAGCAACTGTCTAACTTACTTTTTAAGGAAATCGACATTTCATACTTAATAACCTAATATTTATCTATTTCACTGCGGGTAGACACTTAGGATTTTACAAATTTTCACAACAACATGGCAACTCACATGTACTATACTTGCTTCACTGGCTGCATGCATGCTGCATTCTCTGTGGTGTGTGCCAGCACGGGGGTTACTAGATAGTCTGTTCTCCACTTCACCAGCAATTGTGAGATTGCTCTCCAGTGACACTGTGCTGACAGACATGCCATCAGCAGTGTTTGAAAGCTGCAGCACATTAGCAGCATCACCGAGCAGTTTTAAACTTCTAAATTTTTATCTTTCGGGTGGGCATGAAATGGTTATTATTCTCGTTTCAATTTGCAGTTCCCTGATTATCCATATGGTTGTGCATCACTGCACTTGTTTTTTGGTTCTTCATATTTCTTCTTCAGTCAACTGTTTGATCACGCCCTTTACCTACTTCTCTAGTAGGAGAGACAATGAATTTTTTTATCTCCTGGATCTATGTGTTGCACAGAGACAGAGAAGATAGTCAGAAAATTGTTATTAAAATCTAAAAGTGACAGAGGAAGAACCTAATATACAACACTGACATGTTTTCCAGTACCTTAAGAAAATTATTTCAACCAAAATTTTTTAACCATTATTCCTGATAGGTTGGCTACAGCTACACAGTGACCCAATGTACTTGGACAAAATTTTTGTTCCTAATCATCTTTATGAAGAAATGAATTATTCTACATAAATGATGGATTTGGGGTACCAAAATAAAAGATTAAAATTTCTCTTTTAAAATACTTACATTTTCCAATATTTTTTCCTGCTCCCTTTGGAAAGCTAACCAACTGGTGCTGTCTTAAAACTTTCACAAAAGATTACTTCCTTCAGGTATACAGCCCAGTTACAGAAATAATACAAACGAGTAAATAAGGATCTTTTATAGCAGAAAAACAATGTAGTGGTCAAATTCATAAAGCAGAAAATGACTATATAGTTATTATCATCATTTGCTAATGTTTAAAATATAATAACATTATTGCTGTCAGGATTCTTTTTTCCCCCTGATCTAAGGAAGTTCAGAATCTTTTGATCTACTGATTAAATATCACAAATGACAAGATTAAGTTATGGACAAGGAATAGTTCCTATGAAGCCAGTCACCCAAGACAATCACCTGGTCTTGTTTCCACTCCAATATTGTAACTTGTCCTTTGTCAAAGCCACCTACAGTTTACCAAAACCAGAAAGTGTTCAGCGTTGACTCAGTTTCTAAAAGTCAGCAATTCCACAGTAGCAAATATCTGCTGCAGTTTATTTCTGACCCCTCTTTTTAGAGAACCAACCGCCCTATCCATATGGGGATGGATATCCTTCAGCTTCTAGGCAGCCACAGGAAGAGGGGGTCACACATCTCAGTAGCCATGTGTCTAATTACAAGGCCTCTCTCAGGGGTCAGAGCTGATTGGCCTCAAGTCGACAACGGACCAAAGGTGAGCCAAGCAGACTCTTTTTCCCCCAATTTCGAACTGAGAGATAAAGATTTTGGCAAGTGAAACCTAAGCTACACTAATGACAAATCTCAAAATGAAAAGTCCATGAGTTCCTGTTGGTGAGGTCCCCAGTGCTGCCCAGGGACCCAGTTCACCCTTCAGCTTTACCTTAGATTATTTACGATTCATAGTACTATTGTAGTGAATTTCCTCTTCTTTCTAAACTAGCTACATTTAGTTTCTGTTACTTGCAACTAAGAAGCTAACTACCTGCTAAATATCTCCAAACAGAGAAAATATTCCCTTAAACAAATATTTATTCATATACATCATGTATAAGGTGCCATGGAAGATAGAAAATCTAATGAGAGATAATTCCATAAAGAGAGGTTGAAATACAATAAAGGAGATATTATAAGCACAACTCAAATTAAATGTTCCAAATGGACAAAGAAGGAGCCCTTATTTCTGGCTGATCTAAAATCAGCAGACAGATTAGAAGAGGTAAAACCTGAGAGGACTGGAAACAGATGAAGATGCAAAAAGAGGGAAGAAAGAATATATGGCAGGGAAGTACAATGGTACTCATGATGTATAGACGAGTCCAGACAACTGAGAGCTTAGAGTGCATAGTGGGAAGCAACAGCCAATAACACGAACAACATAATCCCACAGGTGGGTGAGGATCAAGCTGTGGAGGATCTTGACTGCTAAATCTAAGAGTAGGTATCCCCTGAAGAAAGCAGCAAGCTTTTGAAGATTTCCAAGGAGGCGAGAAGGATGAACCTGGAAGGTACATCGAGGAGACTGTTCTAGAGGCTGCATACAGAATGGATCTGAAGATGAGAGATGTTCACGCACAGAAGACCCACAGGAAGTTACTGTAAATATCCATGCAGACTTCTCTATATTTCAGAGCTGTCCACCTTCTCTCAGATGGTTCAATTCACAAATTCACAAATATCTCAATTCGACAAGTTCAAAATTAAACTCCGAATATATTTCTCAAAACTAGTATCCCCTATATCAGTAAGTAATACCACATTCCACCCAGGTTCTCAAGTCAGAAATCCCCAAGATCACCAGTTCATCAGTAAATTCTACCTCTAAAACTATGTCAAATATGTCCTCTTCTCTCCACCACCCCACCCACCGCACCCCACTGTGGCAACACCTCTGAGCCACTCCACTCCCGCCCGTTCTACCCTGAGCCACCCTCCACACCACAGTCAGAATCACCTGGGTCAGATGGTCACACTCTCCCCCTTTAGGTTCCATAAATGACCTCCCAGTGCACTTAGGCCTCACATGGCCCCTGCTCCCTCCCAGCCTTGGCTCCTTGGCTGCTCCCCAGCCCCGCCGACCTGCTTTCAGGTTTTCATACCATGTTTTCCCCTGCCTTGTGGACAACACACCCCCGTGTTCCCCGAGTCCTTCTCATGTTTGAGGTTACACACTCCCCACCAGGGAGGCCTGCCTTCAGCACTGTCTTGGAACGGGAGTGCTGAGCCTGGCCAATAGCAGCAAACTTACAGCTCCTTCTCTTCTATGCCCCCCTTATTTTCTGGAGCATGAGCAAATGAGGCTCCCTTCAACTAAAGTAAGACAAAAACAATCATATTACCATCATCAAGTTCTCACACGAGGCTCTGACAGTTTTAAAGTACTTACACATATATTACCTCATTTGTTCCTCACAACAGATGAGTGAAAAATAGTGACAGAAAATGATTAATCATATCTAAACGTCAGTAACTATGCTAGGAGAGGCTGCCCTATAAAAATGAGGAAATACAGGGACAGTTCAGTGACTTCCTCAAGCCCCCACAGCAATCTAGTTACGGAGCCAGGAGGCAGTCTGCTCCCAGCCACTCCTGACTCCACTCCTCCAAGAAGTTGTCCTTTTTCCCCAGGCCTGCACATGGCTGGCACTCTCACTGAACCTGGGAGCCTCAGCTCAACAAGTAATTAGAAATTATATATAATATACAAATACTTTTTATACCAACTAGAATCACCCTATTAAATTTAAAGAATTTCCCTCCAGCTTTTTTAACTCAAGTGAGGAAAATTCTAAAAAAGAAAATAAATGAAGGGCAACTACTCCCACGAGGTAATTAACCACATTGTAAAGCTATAATAATTAAACTTTTGGTACCAATACAGGAATAGACAAACCAATGAAACAGAATAAAGATTAAAGAAATAGATGCAAACACAAATAAGACTACATATAAAAAATAATAAAAATAAGAGTCCAAATTGTGCTACTATAAACATTCGAGTGCAGATGTCTTTATTACAGAATGTCTTTTTTTCCTTTGTATAGATGCCTAGTAGTGGGATTGCTGGATCGAACGGTATTTCTATTTTTAGCTCTTTGAGGTATCTCCAAATTACTTTCCACAGTGGTTGCACTAGTTTGCAATCCCACCAGCAGTGTAGGAATGTTCCTATGTCTCCACATCCACACCAGCATTTGTTATTTTGGGACTTTTTGATAGAGGCCATTCTCACTGTAGCTAGCATTTCCCTGATGATTAGAGATGTTGAGCACTTTTTTCTATGTTTGCTGGCCATTACAGCAGCACAATTCACAATTGCAAAGATGTGGAAACAACCCAAGTGCCCATCAATACACGAGCAGATTAATAAAATGTAGCATATGTATACCATGGAATACTTCTCAACTGCAAAAAAAAATGGTGAACTAGCACCTCTTGTATTATCCTGGATAGAGGATCGAGCCCATCCTTTGAAGTGAGGTATCACAAGGATGGAAAAACATGCACCACATGTACTCACCATCAAATTGGTACTAACTGATCAACACTAAGGTGCTGACACAGTAGTAATACTCACTGCATGCTGGTCAGGTGGTGGTGGTGGGGGGGGAGGTGGGTAAACCCACAACTAATGGAAGCGGAATGCACTGTATAAGGGAAGGATATGCTTAGAGCCCTGACTTGGGCAAGGCAAATGCATTACATGTAACCAAAATGTTTGTAAGAATAGAATAGAACAGAACAGAACAGAACAGAACAGATAAGAGTCCAGAGTTCAAATCAGTGAGGAGTTTAAAAAGCCTCCTTGGGGACAACTGACTACCTATCTAGAGAGAAAAAAGGCTGCATCCCTCTCTCACTACACCAAAATAAATTTCCAAAGGGTCAAAAAAATCAAAACATATTACAAAGAACTAAAACAAAATATGAATGCATTTTATAAATAATTGTAAACTAGGAAAAGGCCTTCCTAGTATGACACAATATCCAAAGTCCACAAAAAAAAAGATTGACTACATAAAAATTTAAAACTTATGTACAAAAATATTCACAAATAGAAACAATTAAAAGACAGGCAAAGTGGTAAAAAACAAATGGGAAAAAAACACACAAAAAGATGAGGATGAGAAAGAAAAAACTTGCCACAACAAGCAGCTAGTTTTCTTTAATGTATTATACAAAAAATTCCCGTCAGTCAATAAGAAAAGGGAAACCGACACAATGGAAAAAATGAACAAAGGACTCAAACAGGCATTCAAAGAAAACATGACACCAATGGTCTAGACAAGCTGCGCAGTCCCTGGGAAAGGCAGGAGGTCAGCATGTGGATGGCTACTAAAGGGAAGAGTAAATGAGAGTGACTGCATTGGGGGACTAACAGCAATATGTGTCAAAAAGTAAAATGTAGATACTGTCAATTATACTTATAGGGTATATTAATTCAAATGTACATGGAGGCACATCGTAGCGTAGTTTGTAAAAAAAAAATCAAAAACCAAAAAACTAGAAGTATGTACTAATCAAGTGATGGTTTATGCAACCATTACAAAGAATGCAATAGATGCATTAAGTCTTTATAAGGATACAGAAAATTACAAAAGCAATGTATTATACAGGAAGAACTTATTAGTGCAAAAACAAAACCAAAGGGGGAAAAAAAAAACAGAGGAGCACACAGGAATGTTCTCATATACACAAAGAACTGTTCTTGAAAACTACACAAGAAACTTAACTATATAACTTCTGGGTACTAAGATGCTTACTTTTCTCTTTACTGTTCCAACTGAAAACTTTTTCCACGAACAAGTATTAATTTTTTATTTAAAATTTAGTAAATTCAAAGTAGGGAATATAAAACCTACTTAAAGGATCAAGATACTTAAATGCCAAAAGAGAAAAAAACAAAACAACACAAAATGGGGAGAGAAGGAACAAAAAAGACAAAAAGAGACTGGTAGAAAGCTAGCTCAGGAGGAGGACATATTATTCTAAGCTGTTAAGTAAGTAGGGATATTTGTTCTCTCTTCAAAAAGAACAGAACAAGAAACATAGAAATACTTCTTAGGCCATTCGGATAAACAAAAATATATCAGTGGTAACTGACTTGAATCACCAGTGGAATTTTCTAGCAAAGGGTCTGATCTAAGCTTCTGGCCTCCAGCCATAGGCAGTGAGAGGAAGGAGGAGGCTGCCCAGGTACTGAGCGAAGCCCAGTAGCCCTCTAACTGACCGCTGCTACTCAGAGCAGGCTGCCTCCTGCAATGTGGGGAATCTGCCCCGTCACTACCAGAGTTTCTTATACTTCATGAGATGGTAAAGAGATCTGAATTTTAAGGGAACTCCTCTGATTTTAAAATGTTTGCTGCTAACTGAAAAAAAATGTTCCTAAACATGGTATGAGGGCAATAGGACCTTCAGATACCAGTTTTAGTACAAATTATGCTGACGTGCTAAAAAAAGAAACTGATTTTAGATATTTCCAACTTCTCTTCAATGCTAGATTTGTTTCATTAGTCTTTAAAAGCTTGTTTTAGTATTTCGAAAGAAAATAGAAAAGCAGAAGTATCAGTAAAGCTATACTCTTTTCTCAAAAGCTAACAAGAAGGTTTAAGCCTATATAAAAACAAAGATTCAGGAGTAGTTTCACCAGAAATACTGAAGGTTTTGCTTGATGGGGGTGGGGTTTAAAAATGAGCATTAAACTCTCATTTGAAAATTCACTGAACAAAACAATACATGCCAATGTAGTCATCAAATTCAGTGGGGAAAAAAGTGGAATCCTTCATAAATTGTTATCATTTTTGTACATATTTCTCTGTATCTTTCCTATTTTAAAGTTTAGTAAATGTTCTATCAAAACAGTAAGTTGAGAATATTAAATACCATATATCAAAACATGAACATTTTATACTATGACCGTCTTGTATTATTTAGGGATACTGAGTTCACTGAAATACTGCATCACAAAAGATAAACACCCTACCTGGATTTCCATCTTTCAGTCAAAAAAATAAAAGCCACATCGCAAGCCCAAGCCTTTCTATTAATTATAAAATGTAAAAATTATAATTACAAAAACACAAATGCATAGTTATACTGACAAAAACTGATGATTTTTCTAAAGCTTAATTAAACACAAAAGTGTGTGCCCACGTGTGTGTGCACAGAAAGAGCACACACGTCCTCTTACATAAAGATAAATGAACAGACCCATCTGCAGTGGGGAATGTGCTCCACATTTATTTTCTTAGAATAATGATGAATTCGGGCAAATTTACCCACACCCATTCACTGGTTTCTCCATACCAGGGGTCTGGGTCTGTGGTAAAATCTGTGCATTCTGACTTGTTACTATCCCCAACTCCCCTGATAAAATGTTCTGGCAAATTAAGTTAATATAGCATTTTAATGTACTGAAAGTAATTCAGTACACTGGCAGGTGTTGATTCATTTCCTGCTCATTACTTTAATAATTATTATCCTCAAACAGTTCCGTAACCAAATAGTACTAATGAAAATACTTTAGAGGAAGAGTCAGTTGGTTCAAGGGATGTTCTAGGAGAGGCCAAAGTTCATGTCAGCCAGGATAGTGATGCTACTAATTGAAATAGAGAACACATTTAGGAGCAAAGAAAGGAGAAAGAAGAAACTATTTGGAGTTTAAATGCTCACAGTACCAACACAGGGACACAGAGCACTTGGCAGAAGGCTGAAAACGCAGTTGTTTGGCAAAGAGGCCACTGGAAAAGAAAAGATACCTGTAAGACACCCTTGCTGTAGGCAGGGGCAAGGACACACCAGTGCAGCACCCTAACTCCTGGGCTCTCTGAAAGTTAAGGCGCATTTCTTGGCTTTGGTCTTATTACAGCCTCCCACAGGTTGTACACTAAGAGTTGCAATGACTCCATGACTTCTATTCCTTTTGGGAATTCTTTATTTTTACATTCTATGATACGGGGTGGCCAAGATGACAAGAAAAAGACCCACTGTTTCTCTCACAATCTGCCAGGTTTTTGGTAATGTATGCAACTGGGGGGCGGGGGGTGGAGGGTGAGAAGCACATGCATATACTTACATGAGCTGACCAAAAAAACAATTAGAAAATCCTATGATATTCTAAACAGGTGGATATTCAACAATATCACTTTTACTTTAAAAAATAAAATTAAAAATGCTTAAATAACTATCAAACTTTAAATTTAAAAATTGATAAATTAGCATAATCATGTAATACTCTTAAAAGATCCTTGTGATTCCCGTGAATACATGACGAGCTACTGTCAAAATGCAGTGTCCCAATTCCTGCAAACCAAATCTTAATCTAAATTCATGTATGAAAGTCTACATGTATGGAGCCTCCTAGATGAAAAACTGTGTCTATGTACAAAGCCAGGAAGAAATCAGAGTCTAACTGCAAGATGAAGGTGTACCTCTGTGGTAACACTGCCTTAACAACAAATGAAACAGATTAGCCAGATGAAACACTGCTCCATAACGTTCAGAAATTAAAGCTTTTAATTCTAAAACTTATAGAAAGATCACACTAAGAGCAACAGTGGACTATCACTGATAAATGATCACCTCCTTATTTTTAAATTATCCTCTGTAGCCCAATGCTACCCAGCTAGAACAAAGGAAGGACAGTAACTAAAATCATTCCTCGAGATAACCAATTATAAGACAGAAAACCTGTCACTCTCATGCAAAAGTAGAAGTCTCAAGTCTTTGGTTTCAGCCAACATGCAAAGGCATGTCACAGGGTGGCTCTGGGAGGACACCCCATGTGCCTGGTGCCATGTGGGGCAGGTGCTGGCTGTGCCCTGACTCACAAGCCAGGCAGGCTCACGATGCCACATCCTGCTGAGTGCTGGTTTCTGCTCTCTGAGGCCTCCCACCCAATTACTGACCAGGCCCAGGCCTGCCTTTGTAGGAGCTTCTGACATCACCCAGTGCAGTGCTATGGTAAGTTCACCCTGTTTCCTTGGTTCAACCTTCCTTTCTTAAAGTCACATTACAAATGAGAACAGTCAGCACTATAAAGAAAGAACAAGAAAATTGTAAGGCTATCCCTGTCTAGAAGGTTTTAAACTCCGTATAAACCATTAACTGTTTTTAAGGAGGTTGGACAGTGGGGACAACAACAAACAAGGTAAAATTACCAGTCAAGACTGCTCTGGAAACTTAAGGGGAATGAGAAAGCACTGGAAGCTGATATGCCAATAAATTTGGTTATCAAATGCCTTAATTTCCACTCCCCCTTCTAAAATGGAATTTATTTAACAAATGGTGTGTCTACTGTGTTATCAGGAATCACTCTAGGTACAATGAATATTGTGGGGGGGAACTCAAAGTCCTCATCCAATGTGGTCTTTATGTCCTAGTGCAGTCATAACCTGCACACATCTTCAATGATGTGGGCTGCTCTCTGGCTATTCATCAAAGGCTTCACTGGCTGTGTGAAAAAAGACAGCAACCCACCAAAAATGAAGACTATACCTTACTCCCAGTTGCTAACAAAATTTTATTTTCTATTGGGATTAAAACCAATAAAGCAACACAAGTCCAGACAATAGAAAGGTTTAAACCACTGTACTTTCACTGTTTACATGGTGTGCTTTTTGTGACTGAAACTTTATCCATGAAAATCAGAGCCAGCTGCTGAGAGGGAAAATAAAAGCTATAGGTTTTCTCACACACTCAAGAAAAAAAAAACCTTTTCTGAAGTAAACAGGTTTCACAAGCTACACCCATGGTTACACCTCTGAAAACCATTTGGCTTGCCTTCCTCAAATGAAATATGTGTTTCCAAACTTAAGTTGCAGCCCAATGAAAATGAGAGAACTCAACTTCTACCCATGTGGGTTTAAAAAGCACCACTCCATTCAGCTTCACCACCAAGGGCCTGCTCTGAGGAGCCTGAGGAGAAAATGAGAAATTGCAGGACAAGGGCACACCTGAAGAGAAAAGGGGAGGAGAATTACCATGCTCAAGGAAGGAACCTGCAAGGAAATAACCTGCTAGGTCACTCAAAGTTCATCAAACAGTCGCCGAGCGTGGAGAATAGCGTGCCGAGGGCCAGGAGGACCACGGCAAACACAGCAGTCCTCCTCCCAGCAATACGACCTCCTGAGCCTCCAAGGTCCTCATGCATCTTGTCTACAGTGATCACAGACAGAAAGAAAAGGAAAATGGCATAAATTTTGAAATTTTGATACAAACTCCGATATGACCTGTCTGGCTATTCTTTGTGTTTCAAAATATGCTCGGTGAGAGATGCAGGCCTGAGTCTTTCTGCAATGGCACCTTCTGCCAGACCCAGGCAGAGGCAGCATGCATTGCTCTTGGGCTGGTGGAGGCTGAGGGGTCATCCAACTCAGACCTACACTCAAAACCTGGGCCTTAAGTTAACAGACAAACAAAAAAGACAGCATGTTTTAAAAATAAATCTCTTTACTTATGCAAATGGAACCAGAGGCAAGACGCAGGTTGCTTCTAGTTATGAGCCAGGCTTTTTATTATCATTATCCAAGGCAAAAAATCAAAATCCTATGCCATGGAGGACTGAGGAGGGAGAAAATGGAAGTAGTTGAGAGAGGAGCCCTGAGAACGTACAGGCTTCAGAGGAATCGAGCCAGGTAGGTGCACTAAGAGAACAAAGGCAATAAACAAAAACAGAACAAAACAAAAGCAAAAGCAGTGATGAATGAGTGGACAGCCCTGAGCTGTGGGCAGGAGCGATGGCAACAGTTATTAAGGGGACAAGGAGCTCCACAGTTTGAATAAACCCTGCTGAATAAAGTTAAACAGGTCTCCATAGTAAGACTTCACTGGAGCCTTTAATATACTTGTGTATATTGTGACCTCTAAGAGGAGTAATATGTAGTCTTTCCTAAACCCCTCTGGCCACAATATAACCAATTTTTCACTAAGCATCTCATTGAACTGAACCTCTAAAAACTTTCATATTTTAATCATTTTAATGGAACTTCCTTGGAAGTGAAATCTTCCATCATATGTTCTACTTTATTTCAAAGTAGAAATTTCTATTTATTTCTACTCCTATCTTCTTAAATACTATATGCCAAATATAGTTGAATGATCTAATGATATCTTGCAGTTGTTCTTGTGAAGAATCATTATTTTGGACTTTGAGGTAATGCAGTTCTGCATATGCCAGCTAGGTTTCCTTTCTCTCCGTCTGCAAGGCTGTTAGCTGGCCCCACTGCTACGGTGCCAAGCCTGGTCCACACAGCTTTCCTGATTGACTGCCAAAGTCACAACCCTCTTCTTATTTGGCTTGGGTTCAGGGATCAGGAAATAGCAAGGTTCAATGTGGGACATCAGGATGACTATAAAGATTAATAAACTATAGATTCTGCTCTTTAGAGTGTCACATCTGGCTACATTTTCATAATTAAGTCAAGCCACTAAGACCCCACTCAGCTGTAAAGCAAATCTAATAGCAATTATGTCAGAGACTCAGGGCCTCCTTCCAGATACAAGGATAGCCTCAAAGGCCCTGGCTGAACTTTTCACAAGTGGCACCTCACCATATATGCATATGATGGTGTGTCTTTGAAATAATCAAATTTTATCAACATAATTCTCATGAGATTACTCTGTGGTGGAAGAAGGCAAATGAGGTAAACTGAAACAGAAGATTAAGTGATTTATATGTAGTTGTCCCGGAGTCACGCAAGAGAAAAATCTCAGGAATCCTTACTTATCCACATAGCATCCGATACACCCTGTACCAGGCTCTGCCTAGAAAATATGGCAGGCAAAAGAATGGAGTGGGGGAAATATATATACAAACAACTTTAATAGCTACAAATATGAGGAAAGGCAAAATGAATTATTTCTAAAGAACAAATTTGTCTTACATATTTTTCCATAACCATGAGGTTCAATAAAGGTGACATACCAAGGACTTCAATAAACGATATAATGCTTCACAATGCTTGCTTCATCACTATTTCAATAGTGAAACAATAATGTTTAATATACTGTTGGGAATTTTATTGGCCACAATGAGCTAAAACAATATTATGGAGATAAGTCATCTCTGAAAATGATTACTCTTTGATATTCATGCAAGAACATGAACTATGAGAAAAAGTACAAGACACTTTCAGTCCCTATAAAAACTAGAAACAGCAAAGGTAGTCCTGGAAACCTCACTCTTGCGAAGACACTTAGTTTAAACTGTGAATTCAAACACAACAGTGTTTATCTTGGTGAACCTTTAAATACCCATAATACTATAAAGTTATTCTGGACTTGATTTACAAAGTCATACAGGTATTTCTTATGTGAAAAATAAGATACTACTACTAAAAATAAGTCACTAAAAGGACATTTTTGAAACGTAATTATAGCCAGCAGAACATTTTGTGTTTCTGAAATATGTGCCACTTAAGATCCTTATTATGGACAGTTTATGAAAGCATTAACTCAGAGGCTGAGTTGCTCCAACCACAAAGGGCCTGTTCTCATAACTGGCCCTTGACCGGCTCTCCTTGGGCATTGAGCTCTCGGAATATTCTCATAGAAACGTTTTGAACCCTCAGAGCCCTGGCCACACTGTACTACTTTGTCTACGCAGTCTGTCCAAACAATGGAATTTACGGTGAACACGTGCTTTCCTTCTGGGGAACCAGAGTTTTCAGTAATTGTGGTCAGTCATGCAGGCACTGTGTACCTACACAAATGAACCTAAATAAAAACCCTGAACTGTTAGGACCAAGTGAGCTTCCCTGGTAAGTAACACTTTGCATGTGTTGCCACAGTTCATTGCTAGCTCAATGAACTGTGCTCAAATCAAAGCTAGAAGAACTAAGTGTGTCTTGTGCAATGCCCCTGGAAGAGGACTCTAGGAAGCTTGTGCCTGGTCTCCTCCTGACTGTTCCTGGTGCACCTTTTACTTTGTTTCCTTTGCTGTAATAAACCATACCAGTGAGTATACCCATTTCTGAATTCTGTGACTCCTTCTAGCAAATCACTGAGCTTGGAAATGATCTTGGGAACCCCAGATACATAAATTTATGGGATTTTATTAAGTTCAACACACTCCCCAACACTTAAGTAGAATAAGAAGTAAAAACTAGTCTATATAACACCCTGATCATCAGGTATGGCTGAATACATTTTTTTAAAAAAATAACTTATGCTCAGGACTTAAAGAAATGTATCTGTGGAATCCATTTAAGGTTAAATAAATATGGCTAGAAAGCAAGTCATCATCCAGAACAGGGGTCAGAAATTTTTCTATTAATATAAAGGACCATATAGTAAATATTTTAGGCTTTGTGGGCCATACAGTGTCTGTTACAAATACTTAACTCTGCCACTGTAGTATGAGAGCAACCAAAAATAACACTTAAACTAATGAGTGTGGCTGGGTTCCAATAAAACTTTATTTGCAAAAACATAGGTAGTAGGGCAGATTTGACCTGCCAGCTACAGTTTGCTAGCCTCAATCCAGAACAACTGAGCTTCAATAAAGATAATTTTTCTCAATGTCTTTTCTAGGTTAAAATGAAATTTAAAAAAAGACGAAAGAAAATCCTAACATTTTTTTCATCACCCAATGTACTTTAATATGCTCTAATAAAACTCTAATATTCAAATCACCTACATCAGAAGTATAAATGAATTTTAAAATTCAACTTACTATCTATTGGCACCCACTATAACCTCAGTCCATCACCAAATGCTGTGAAGAAAAAACGTAAGTTAAGACTTGGCCACTGGCACTGGGATAGTCCAGACTGGCTCACATTCCCCTGTATTGGTTTTCTTAAGCTTCATAACAAATTACCACCAATTTGTCAGCTTAAAACAACTCCCATTTATTAGTTCATAGTTCTGTACAAACTTTATCTGGGCAAACAGAAGAGGCCCACATAGGACCTCCTCAGGCTCAAATTAAAGCCCCGACTAGGGTGCCTTTTCATCTGGAGCTCAGAATCGTCTTCCAAACTCATGCCCATCCTCATCGCAAGGATTCAGCTCCTAGCAGATTGGGGTCCCGTTTCCTTGCTAGCAGTCAGCTGGGATTGCTGTCAGCTCTCTAAGACTGCTCATGTTACTTGCCACATGATCTCTTCCATCGTCTAAGCCAGGCAATAATAAAGAATCTTTTTGATGTCCAATCACTGTACAGTTCCTACAACTGGCTCTTACAACCAAAAAGCTTAAAACATTTAGTTTACTCAATAATGGGATTCAATGTTCCTCAAAGAAGACCTTAAAGCATGTCTAAAATAAAGCCCCTAAAAAGGCACAGTGAGAGGAGATTTTGAAAACTTTTTTTCTTAGAAAAAATTCTGTCTTAAGGTCATGTAAGATGATAGATTTCCCAGGACTGATACAAGGCAAACAAGGCTTTAATGGAACTTCCTGGGAACACTGGACCAGCATTAACATAAATCTTAAGCATTCAGATAATGCAGAATTTTGAAAAAGTTCACGCATAAAAAGTTTTTCTATTGTGCTATGTTCTTAATAATACTTGTAAGAGCCCAGAATCTATTTAAATACCTTTCTTCATCACTCACAACTTACTGATTTAATGACAACTATCTTAAAAGAAACTACAAGACATTTCTAATAGCTTGAGAATATGGAACAATTAGACTTATTTCTTTGAAGGCCCGGCTTTAGAAAAACATTATTATTTTTGTTTTCTTAATAGCTATTAAATCTTGATCTATTTTATCCAAAAATTTTTTTAAAAAAAGAATAAAACTTCTAAACTAGACAAAGCAAACCAAGAGAATCACATGCCTTCAAAACTGTCTACAAATCTACCTGGCCTCAACTGTTATAATTACATATTGTCTGTTAGTAAATGGCATTTCTTACAATAGAAGACTTTGCCTCCTTGATTAAACTAGGTATAACTGAAAGCAGGGTTGTCCAGAACAAATTAGATTATTAAAACCCAGCTAAAACTGTGGACAGCATATAAAACTAAACATCACAAAGAGGCCTGGGCAGGAGAAAAACAGGAAGATCTTCTCTATACCCTGACAGACATAAAAAAAAAAAATTGGAAAACAAAAGTCAACCTACCACAGATATTTAGACTTCAAGATTACATATGCAAGGCAAAATAATTAATTCCAAATAATTTGAGGCAATTTATATTTTCATTGTTATTCTAGGTAACAAAGTTTAATTGCTTCTGAATAGAGTCTGTATTTAAACAATGTAAGTTTAAATGGGCAACTAAGGATATATATAAGGCAAACAAGGCTTTAATCGAACTGGTTTCTATTATGCTGTTTTAATTTCTAGAGAAATATCATGTTTATCTATTTTATTTTCCTCTAAAATCCCTTTTGATTGACTTTCTCCAAATCTGTCCCTAATTCTATTTTTAGAAATTTCCCAGATGGACAAAAGAAAAAAGATGGCTCAGCAGAAACCATCACCACACCTAGAATGAGTAAAACAAATTAAAAGAGCATACGCCAACAGGTCAAGAAAAGATCAATTTTCATTAAAAGAACAAAACAAACAGTAACACATGATTACTAGGGTTCACAGTAGCACTTTAAAAAGTAAACCTTAGGGGCAAGCAACTTGTTTCTCCTATGCCCGTGCCCCTGAATATTTACTAACAACTGAAGATCATTATCTTTCACCTTTATCTTTTTAATTTAGAATTTTTTTAAATGGATTTTAAGCCAGAATACATTTCAACACAATCAAATATTAATGTGAGTTCTTTGGAAATTTTAAACAATAACGACTTGGGCCTACACTAAAACCTTCCTTAATTTCAATGACTTTGAATCCATTGAAAAATTACTGATTTGATATGGCTAGAGCACATTACTCTAAGCCGACATAATGAAAAGCACTCGCTTTTTTCTTTAAAAAGAAAAAACACCACCTAGACTCTTGCCACATATTAAACCTTGAAACTGCAAATATTTTGAATGCGTGTCTCCCCCAAATTGCCAAGTCAGGCTAATTACTAACGAATGTATGCCAACTATATGCCCAATTTTCTCCTCACTATGGGTAAAACGTTGCTTGATCAGAATTGTTTAACGTACCGTACATAAGTAAGAGCTACACAATGATAATCTTTACCTTTTTTTGACATTAAAAATTGGCAACTTAGAAAATTAGTCTATAGAATTTTTAAATATTTGATTTTTTTAAAAATTTAAACTTTTCTACTAAAAGAAGTGTTTATTTTTAAAAGTAGTGGCACCATTTGAAACACTACTCAGATAAACTGGAGACTTTTAATGGTTTTATAATATCATTTAAAGAATACTTTCCATAGTGGTGTGCTGAATATTTTCATGTTTACCTCCGTTTCCCACAGTTAGATCACAAGACTGGGAATTAAAGAATAAGTTCCTGATGACCCTAATTCTAGCCCTAGCCCTCTTACCTCTTCCTTTCCATTTCCTTCAAGACTAGCAAAGTAAACCCCGGCTAAGAATTTTAGGCACTGTGTTCTATTAGTGGTGCAACCTGAAGAAGTTTTTTAACCTCTCTCAGCCTCAATGTCTCCAACCAAAAAAAAAAAAAAAAAAAAAGGTTAATAATGCCTATTCTACAAAATCATCATGAGGGATTAAATGGAAGAGTATAAAAAGCACTATAAGGTTCTTAAGGACAGAGACAGTGTCTTGTCTTACTTATCCCTAATGCCCAGCATTGGCTATGGAAACAGTAAGCCTTTCTACCCTTACCTATCAAACACTAATTACATGTTTACTATGAGCCAGACTTTGCTCTAGGCTGGGAAGAAAAGATAGATAAGGCATTTTTCTTGACCTTGAGAAACTTACAATAAAGAAAAAGGAACAGAAAAGCAAACATATCAGTAACATAAAAGAGTTACAGGTGCTATAATACACATGGGACATGGGAGAACTTGATTTTCTGGGCAAGGAGGTTGACGGGGAAGTCTTCTCAGAAGAGGTGACCTGAAAATGAATAGATGCTTCATAGTATGGGGCAGAGGTTAGGAAGAAGAGGGTGCTCCAGGAAAAGACAACAGGAGGAGCAGCGAGATGGAGGAATGAACAGCCCACCATGTCTGGAGAGCTATGATGTGGCCAGTATGGCAGAGGCAGAGGAAAGACAATATAAGCAGTCAAGCTGACAGGTGATTCATGTATCCCAGAAAGTTCCAAGCAGAGGATTTCTATCTCACTGGGTAGAACCTAGCCATCTATTTATGAGCTCTCCCTATTTTTTTAAGCAACCTACTATGTGCCAGAGGCTTTATCTTCATGATCTCTTTTGATCCTTACTACAGCCGTATGAGATCCGAATTATTACATTCATTTTACAGAGAAGGAAACTATTATGAACTTAATGTTTGTGTCCCCTTCTCCCCCCAAAATTCATATGTTGAAATCATATGTTGATACCAATGTGATGGTATCTGGAGGTAGGGTCTTTGGGAGGCAATTAGGTCATGAGGGTGGACCCCTCATGAATAGGATTAGTGCCCTTATAATAAAAGTTCAGAGAGCTAGCTCATTCTCTTTCTGCCACTCAAGGATACGAGAAGTCAGCAAACTGCACCCAGAAAAGGACCTTGACCAAAACCAGACCATGCTGGTACCCTGATCTCTGACTTCCAGCCTCTAGAACGGAGAAATAAATTTCCATTGTTTATAAATCACCTTGTCTATGGTACTTTGTTGTAGTAGCCTGAACTAACCCAAAAGACTCAAAAAAGATAAGTAATTTGCTCCAGGCACAGGGTTAGTGACCAGTGGGCTCCAACCTGGCCACCTGAGCCCAAGTTGTCTAAGCTCTTAATCCCTGTGATCTATGTCAGTGTTTTCAAATTTTTTCAAACTTCTTTGCACCACAACACACATTTCACCTGGCAAGACAGATGTGTTTGTAATTGAAACAAGAGTTTCATGAAGGAGCACCTACACTTTGATGATTTTCATTCTCTTCCCTAAATAAATAAATAAATCTTTGCTTATAGTGTCTAAAGAAAAGCAAATGATCAGCAGCCCCAGTGCTGCTCATAAGCCATGGAGGATGAAGATGGAGAGCCTGCCTCTGGATTTTACCTTGCTGACCAGCACCGTGGAGGTCAGAGGCACAAGCTGGACTGTAGGCAGCAAAAGGGATGAGAGAGGAGACATGAGAGATGGCAAACCCAGACAATGTCTCAAGGGGCTTTGCTTTAAACAGGAGCAGAGGAATGAGGCATGAGCCACAGGGAAATGTGGTCAAAAAACATGTGAGTTTTTTGTTCTTTTTTTTTTTTTAAATATGGGGAAAGATCTCCATTTTTTTCCTAACAAAAATAAAAATCAAATAGTTTGGCATTCAAAGCCCTCATAATCTTAATTCTCTAATCTCATTTCCTGCTTCTTTTCCACAAAAAAGTCTAACTCAACTATACCAAATTACTGAAGTTTCCCCAAAAAGCTAGTTGGTTTATATATATATAAACCAATTTATATATACAGGTGCTAAACCAATTTATATATATATAAGCCAACTAATACCCTAATATTCTATTATGAGTGAATCTGACAGCATTTCCCTATACCTGCTTTCACATCATCCACTACGGAGTCTTTCTTCACCCACAGAAGGCTGGTCACCACCACATAATATACTGTTTCTATTATTGAATTTCTATTCACTACAGCTATTTGTATACATGTCTGTCCCTTCTTTGAGACTGTGAGCTCCTTGAAAGGGTTTTTGTATGCTTGGCTCCAAGACTGGCATAGAGAAATCTACTATGTAAGAAAATATGAAATAAAATCTTGACCACATCACTTACCAAAAATTTCTATTCATCTGATCTCTAAACAATAGAAAAAAAATTTTTATTTCATGATATACTTTTCCTTATGTGTTGGGAGTTCTAGAGTCAACTGTCCTATCTGAACTGCAACAAAGAGGAAATAAACTTTGCACCACTTCTGCAGTTGATAAAGAAGGAAACTAAAGAGGTTCCTTCTGCCTTATGAGAGCAGACAGATTTCTTGCTACATTAGGTGTCACACGCAGAAAAAGACCCTCCAAAGACCATGATGAAATTTATAGACACTACTCACTTCATAGGTTAATCACTTCTGACCTGTTATTGTGCCTACAAAACCATCTTTTCAAGAGATAATTAAGAAACCAGATCCCGTACAGAAAAGGTAAGATTAACAGTACACAACAGACTTGCAGTGTAGAAAACAGGAAAGAATAGAAGATGAAAAAAAAAACCCAGAAATTTCTTTTTATTCTGTTAAAGAAAAAACTCTCCTATAATGGGGGTGAGGACCCCTTAAAAAGTAAAAATAAACAGATAAACCATGAAAATCACTGTTGGAAATTAATGAATATGACCATAAAGGAAAACAGCACTGGACTGTGTAAGACCTTTTTTAGACTGTGGTAAAAATACATCTCTAGAAAAGAAGTCCTTTCTGCAAAGCATCCTCTTCACAACTGCTATTCAGAATCTCAACTGTCCCTCATGACACAGCAGCCAAAAAGTGTGAAGCTTGTGTAGGGATGGCCAACTGTGACCTCCTGCCGGACTTTCCCAATCCACATGATGATGAAACGGCTAGTGTTGCAATGCACTTACAGCTTTAGATAAAGACACGGGCAGCCAAGACAGAAGTGGCCCAAGACAGCAGCACCCAGCAGGAAGTTGTTCCTACAAAGGAAATTGCAGTTTCTAAGAATGAAGAGGAAGTCAAGAAGGAGAATAAAGTGTCTCAAGGACTTGAGAAAATATTGAAGAAATGCTTGTGGTCTCAAATACAGTTAAAACACTAAGTAATTTAGGCTATCATCAATTATAAATTCAAAACTTTAGCAATGCAATTCGGGGTAAGGCTAGCGCACAAAAGTCAAGTCATGTCTATGTAACCTTTGTTCTTTTAGAAGCTGCCTCTCTCCTTATTCCTTGTAGAAACCTCTTCTGGAAAAAAATATCTGATAATGATACCTACTGAAAGAGACAGAGAGGAAGAACTCTCACTCACCTGCTCGTGCACACTATAAGGATCTTGGTAAGGTTTCTCTTCACTTTATAACATCCTGTGATGCCCTCTTCATATACAAACACACCCCCCAATAAGCTTCTAGTCTATGTAATAAATGATTAGCTTCTCCTGAAGTTTATTCATTTCTACCTGCCTAGGAAATGTATTCTAGTCACAGAGAACACAGTACCAGTCATTTCTTTGGCATTGTAGCTATCAAGTTCAGTTTACTACAACTTTCATAATAAGCTCTAAGGAACCTCTGTTAGAAGCTGTTTCTAGCCCTTTCATCTGTAGATATTTGACCTTCTTGGGAACTTTATATCCCACCTACTTATTTCCCTTTTCAATTTTTTAAAATCATTCCTAGAATTCTTTTCCTGATGCTTATAAATATTCACACAACAGACCTTTTCCATCATTAAACAGAAAACTGAGTATTACATGTATGTTTTACAGTCAGTAATATAAATAGTTAATAGTGGTATTAACAAGGAGACTATTGACAATTTTTCATAAAAGAAGACCACACATGACTTTCTTTTCCATGGTTAACCACACATTAACCACTTCTGCACAGAAAAGATGTATGTATGGAAGGTGAGCATGAAGTTTTGTGTCCACATACTACTTTCCACTCTTCACATTAATACCACAGCACAATCACCTTGGCAAGAAAACACGAGGCTCCAAGGATCTGATTTTTATTCTAATTATTAAAATCTTATTTCAGTATTCAGTAGTTCACCAAAAACCACCTAGCAGTGAAGGCTCCCAAGCAAAATCATCTTTTTGACTTTTTGACAGAAGTCACAACCACTGACTTCTGTTATGGACTGAATATGTGCCCCCCAAATTCTTATATTGAAATTAATCCCTAATGTGACAGTATTGGGGCTTTGGGAAGTGATTAGGTCATGAGGGTAGAGCCCTTCTGAATGGGATTAGTCCCCTTATAAAAGAGGCCAAGGGAGATGCCTTTCTCCGCGGCCATAGGAGTTTACAGCAAAAAGATGGCCATCTATGAACCAGGAAGCCACCCTCACCAGACATCAAATATGCTGGCACCCTCATCCTGGACTTTTCTGCCTCCAGAACTACGAAAAATAAATTTCTGTTGTTTATAAGCCACCCGGTCTGCAGTATTTTGTTACTGCAGCCCCAAAGGACTGAGACAACATTTATCATCCTATAATTTCTAATTTGGCTTTTAAATCAGTGTGTTCTTATGATCTCCATCAAGGCTCAGGCTGATTATGGACACAGTACACTAAGTGCTATGAAGGGAGTGGAGAGGGTCCGTGGGGAAGGAAAGGAATGAGATCTAATGGTAGAATTTCTTGCCAACCACTTAACTTCTTTCTATTCCCACTGTCTTAAGTGTGTGGGTTTATATAATGGTCCACACTACCTACATCCTTCAACTGTTGTTCACAAACTTTGCTTTAGTTTTCTATTGCTATGTAACAAATTACTACAAACTTGGTAGCTTAAAGCTACACCCATTTATTAGCTCACTGTTCCACAGGCCAGAAGTCCAGCACATCTTAACCAGGTCCTCTGCTCAGGGTATCTCAAAGCTGATATCAGAGTATTGGTGAGGCTTAGTTCTCCTCTGGAGGCTCTGGAGAAAAATCCAATTCCAAGCTCCTTCTTCAAGGAGCTCGAAGCTGGCAGAATTCAGCTACTGTGGTTACAGTACTGGGGTCTCTGTTCCTTTGCTGGCTACCGGCTGGCGTGTGCTCTGAGCTCCCAGACCTGTGGCCCTCTCCATCTTCAAGTCAGCAGTGGCACATGAACACCTCTCCTGCTTTGAATCCCACAGTTCCTCGGCTTCTGATCTCCAGACCCAGATTTAAAGGGCTCACAGGATTAGGTCAAGCCTATTGAGGATAAACTCCCTTCTTGAAGTCAACTGTACCATATAACAAAACCTAATCACAATAGTAAAATCCATCCTATTCACAGTACCAGGAATTATGTAATATACAGTAAGTAGTGGGTATATTGGAGGCCATTTATAATTCTACCTACCACAGTTTATGAAAAAACACAAAGGCCAGGCATAGTGGTTCCTGCCTGTAATCCTAGCACTCTGGGAGGCCAAGGCAGGAGGACTGCCTGAGCTCAGGAGTTCGAGACCAGCCTGAGCAAGAGCGAGACCCTGTCTCTACCAAAAAAAAAAAAAAAAGAAGGAAAGGAAAAGGAAAAGGAAAAGGAAAAGGAAAAGGAAAAGGAAAGGAAAGGAAAGGAAGAGAAGAAGCGGAGGAAGGGAGAAGGAAAGGAGAAGGAAGGGAAAATTAGCTGGGTATGGTAGCATGCACCTGTAGTCTCAGCTACCCAGGAGGCTGAGGCAGGAGGATTGCTGAAGACCAGGAGTTTTAGGTTGCAGTGAGCTGTGATGACGCCACTGCACTCTACCTGGGGTGACAGAGAGAGATTCTGTCTCCCCGCACCCCTCCCCCTCCAAAAAAGCCTACAAAGACTTGGCATCAAGAAAGAATTTTATAGCACTAATTAGAAAAGCATTATTCCTAATAAAGCTTTTATTTTTCAATCCTGGGAGTACAATAACCAAAAAGTATAGGTAACTCTTGAATCTATGCCTCTTTTAGCCTTAATCCATTCATCTTTACAAATACCTAAGAGACATTTATATTTGAATATCTCACTCAATCTCACATGATAAAATTGAACTAATAACCTTCCCCTTTCTCAGATTTCCATTATATATACCACCAGGCTGCCAGTACTGCAAGATTTCAGCCTTCGAATGATTCTTAATCATTTACTCTATGTTCTCTTTTATGTCAAAATGAACCGGAAACTCATTCACCAACAAATCTTAACAACTTGCCCTTTCTCTCTATTTTCAAGCACACTTTGTGTCTAGAACAGGATTATTTGAAGCATTGGTCTCCTAACCTGACCTCCCTGCCACTTCCTTTTCTTTCTCTCCCTGCACATGCTTGCCCCATCCTACACAAACCTACCAGGAAAATCCCCAATGTTGTGCTCAATCTTTCGCTTCAGGAACCACAGCAGCCCCTCGATCTAGTCAGGCTACCAAAGTTCCCCACCCCCCTGCACTCAAGGCCCACACTCAGTGCCCCTGAACCCCAAACTCACTCTTGAAAGCCCATGCCCAATGTCACAGCACTCCTCAGTCTCAGAGCCACCTCACCTTTCTGGCCCCATCTCTGGCCTCTGCTCAGCTGCTCTCTCAAGCAGACATTTCCTGGCCTAGGAGAGTCAGCTCCACCAAGACTTTTTCACCATCTCATCCCACAATCTGCTTTGCTGCTTGGCTGTCCTCTGACCCAGGCTACTTGGTATTATCTTTACCTTGTTCTGGTTTCTTATTATTTTTCAATAGGTACATTTTACCTTTCCCACTATATCAGGAACTTCACGTGTGCATACATGCGTGCGTGCATGCATGTATATGTGTGTTTAAGTATACATATATTCTTTTTCTTATTCCATAGCATCTTATGCAGCACACATGAGAAACTAAACAAGTAGTTCTTTTTTTTCCACAATCCAATCTATACCTCAGTCCTGACCTTTGACCCACTTTTAAAATCTCTTTATCTTTGCTTGCCTGGAAGAACACGTTTTTGCAACAGAGGTTAATAAAGTAGGCCATCCACCCTGGTCTCTGTATGAATGAAATAACAGTACAAATAATAGCCCAGGGTTTTATATATAAGTCAATTTATTTTATGTTTAAATAAAATCTAAGACTTTTACAATGGGAATAAATGGAAAAGAGATTCTAGGAAAAGAAACCTCTTATTTTGTAGCAAAAGAAGCTTTAAAGCAGGAAAAGGAACAGAACTTCGAAAACGTGGGTTTTCACGTGCCAAAAATGGAAAACAATCTGAAAGTCCACCTACAGGGCACAGCTAAATGATGAGGGAAGCACCACTTGATGGAAGGCTACACCACAGTGGTACAAGGAAGGATCCCGTCTTTCTGTGTCTCCAGAAAAGACTTGGGGCATGCTAAAATGTACACTGTGAGTGCAGAGCAGTTGTCGAGTACATTGCCATTTCTCTATAAAAGGTGGGCAACACATCTGCATATACATTTATTTAAATCTCTGGAAGAACTGAATAACACTGTTTGCCTATTGGAGAAGGCAACTCTAGGTAGATGGGGACAGGAGCAAGGTGGTTTCTACCCTTCCCCTTGCCACTTGCACCGTGTGAACATGGAAGGAGCCCAGCCTGAGCACCTCTGTAAGTATAGAAACAAGTAAGATTCACTCGCAGTCGTTATAAAGGTCAATGCCCAGGAAGGAACTTGATGCTTCTGAGGAAAAAAATATATATGTATGACTTTGCCTGTTCCAGGTTCTTTGGCAGAAGGAAACAAACTACGCAGGTCTTACTCTCCAAACACTTGCAGACCCCTCCTTTTGCTATAGATGCTGTGCTGTGCTGTACACAACATGGGGAGGCGCAGGTGAGCAGCCCACAGGCCTGCTGTGGGGAAGACAGAGGTGAGCAGCGGGGCTCCACCAGAGCACCTACATGTATGTGCCACAGCATTTTCACTGTGGGCATTAAGATCCACCCATCCGCTGCCTGCCAGAGTGCATGCAGGGGAGGCCTAGAAACTCACCTGAAAGACGCTGCAGTATTTTTGGATCCAGGACAAGCTCTGACCACAAACTCAGAAAAAACATAATAATTAAAGACGAATCTGCTTTTTAGTAGACTTTTTTTGGATCATGAGGCCTACTTCACCAGAAATGCCACTTCCTGAGAAACACATGGTATTTTAGAAGCTCAAATCATAGTCTGTAAGATTTGTTGCAACTGAAAGAAACCAAATGAATATTGGATATATTCCAAATGAGATTTCTACTTGTGAAGTGAAGTGAAAAGAAACTGGGGCCTGCCAGCTGATAATTGAACAACTGAGCAAACCTAACCAACTAGTGGAATCAGTCCCTCATCCAGGGGTAGGTTCCACATCTTATATGTAATAAAACAAAATATGCATTGAAGTTGTAAGATCAAAAATATTGCTTTGAACAACAGTCAGATTTCTTCTGACTGCTTTTGATTCAAATTAGGCCAAGATGATGGCAAAGACTCCCCAGGTAAACTTCAACTGGAGATTCCAGGAGGGTCCAGCTACAGAGTATGGGCCAACATCATGGGAGGCACTAACAGCAACACCAGGCTCACAGTAACCCTTGGCTTGATGTCCAAGAGCGTACAAGCCATGCAAGAGTTTGGAAGAGGCTGAGGTCAGTTTCAAGTTTATACAGGATTAAATGTGACCAGTTACTATTCTAAGCAAAATGCACAAAATATTCTCATCAAGAAGCAAATGCTTTATTTCCTAATTAGCTGAAGAACAATACTCTTATAGGAGCAATAACTGAGCAAAGAAAGCTTATTTCCTCGTCTCCATCTTCTTCTCTGAAACAGTGCTCCAAGTGTATTAAAAATAAAGATTTCTTCCTTCAAATGAGTGCAGACCCTCTACAGGGACATCAGCTACCTTCCTTCATGTGCACAAATATCTTGCAGACCTTGCTGAAAGAGTGATTTTATTTACTCACCACCAAGTGAGACATAGAGAAAAACACAAAACAGAAAAACAACCTAGATACTGTGTTGGCAGTTCATCCTCCTGGCTAGAGTGTGGGTGTGTGTCCAGTGGTCCCCACATTTAATTGCAGCACCACAGCATGCTTCTGCTCTTCTAGACAGCAAAATCACAAAGTGAGTGTTTTTTTAAAAGCAAGGTTTCAATAACATGATACTACCCACTATGGCTCCAAACATAAGCATTATGGAAAGCAGCCATGCAACAAGCTTTCTTCCCCAGAGAGCACCACCAGGGACTGGGGCAGGAGGAACAGAAACCAGGAGACTGAAGCGTCTGAAGTATTCCTCTACATAATTTAAAATAAAAAACAGCTTTAATTTCTGTGCCTCTTAAGTCCCTCAGAGATGCTTTTGCCACATGAGCTTGCCTAGGAGACTTGTGTGGAGCCTACTGCGGCATGAGCTCTGACAAGCTCCCTCGCTCTCCAGCTTACTTGGTAGATTTGGGCATCTGCGCTGACCACCTGAAGGTAGGATGGGATTTGGTCAGGACAGATTTGCTCTGTAGCAGGAGATCTTGGCTAGAAAAAAGAACATGATACATGGGTGTTTATTATTTCTTCTCTTTACATCTTTAAATTTTTTCTCTTTATGTTTTTGTGTGCCTGATTTCTTCCATTTAAAACAAAAAGACAGAAGGAAAACAACTTATGTTTTAGAAGTGGCAGAGATCTCACATGGCCGACATGTAGCCATGTGCGGTCAAGGAACAATGGGAGGAAATGCTGGAGATAGGGCTGGGTCCCCCATCTCCAGGGTCCTTCATGCCAGGGGAGATGTCATCAGGACAGCCTTACAGGCCACAGAGGAGGACTCATCAGTCCTGACTCCCAGTAGGAACACAGCAACAGCATGTGCAGGGAGCTTTCGATCCCACTGCACATCACAATCACTTCTGGTACGTAAAAGTGACAGAAGGGGTCCTATCGGCATCATGGAGGACAAAGTCACACTCACATCAGACCCTCTCAGGCTGCAGTACCATGGGTCATTTCTAGGGCAGTACAGCCAGCCTCCCTTGAGCTGACAGTGCACTCAAAGGAGTATGCTGCCCTCACATGCAAACACACACACTGCTTCCACAGCATCCACTTCCACATCTGCTACTCACACTTCAGCCCCTGCACTCACACTTCTACTCTGGCCATAAATACTCTATCCTGGGGCCACTCTGGCTACTCCAAAGTCTACCTCTGATTGTCAAGGGCCCAAAAGATAATCAGCATGTACAACCTCTGGGCTGGACAATAATACCAAAGAGCAGACAGTCCAGGAGTACATGTGGTGTCCCTGATAACTAAGGGAAAGGCCTGCTCTCTCAGACCATATGAAGCCAATTAAAATAAAACCTGGCCTCAGGCTTGTGCTCCTGCCCTCATTGGTCCTGAATTCCTGATTCCCCCTAACCCACTGGCTCCAGGTAGTCCTCCCACCTACATTCCTGCTCCTCAGCATGGCCCTCTATCTCAGTGACTCTCAAACCACAGTCACCTATGGAGCTTGTTAAAACAAGGAGGGCTGGGCCCCATCCCCAGAGTTTGATTTGGAGGTCAGTAAGGGTCTGAGATCTGCATTGCTGACAGGTTCCCAAGTGCTACTGCTACTGCTAGTGGTTGGAATATCACCTTTTGAAAACCATTGCTCTACCTAGTACTCACACGTGAATATTTGGTTTGGGTTCCTGCCTGCCTAACCCAGTTTCATCTAGCCCTAGCTTGTAACTGCTCCTGGGACGGTGGACTGCTGAACTTACTGCAAGGATGACCATACCCACCTAGACCCCTCCTGGGAGCCACAGCCCAGGAACCACAGATTCACAAACAAACAGCACTGTGAGCTCATCTTATTTCCTGCTACCTAGTGGTTAGATGGATGGAAGGCTGAACTGAATTCTTAGTAAAAATTAATAACTTATTGCCATGACAAAATTCATGTAGTGCCTTACCACTTACAAAGCACTACCTCTTCCTATTGCCCCACTTGAACATCACAACAAGCTCTACACAGTAGACATTACCATTCCCATTTTACAGATGGTAAGACTAAGGTCAGAGATTATGGACCTACCTGAGATCACAACACTGGTACTTTAGCTACCTTCTTTTTATGTAACTGTGGTCATGTAATCCATTTTTCAGTTGTACATTTCTTATACTTTTATCAGCATCACTCATCACTTATTTTTAATATTAAAAAGCATAACAGCATTTAAGAAAGGTGTGAAATATATGTGAATGCTCACCATATACATTCAATAAATGTTGGCTGAATCGAAGTCTCATCCTACCATTAACACAAACAGGATCAAAGCTATGTTTGTGGCCTGTCAATTCTGAGAACAAGGCTACAGACACCACAAGATACCTTAAAGCACTAGACAAACTGGAAACCAGTGGAAAAGCTTTTTGTCCCACACAGTTTTTCATTTTGGGTTTTTTTGTTTTTTTTTATTTAAATCACTTGCCAACATGTAGAAATCGGGAGATTTCACATACAGATCTGGATGGCAAGCTCTCTTAAAACAGAGAGGATCTGGCAATGCTGGAATCACATTCTTGCAAGGCCACAGTGGGCTGGAGCTCTCCACCAGCTCCTGTGCTCAGCCAGGGTGGCCTCTCTAGTCAGGCAGGGCCTTTTGGGCCTACTGGTTTACACCACCTGCCTGGGTTCACAGCCATTCAAAGGCCTCCTGCACTGGAGCTTGTTCTAATAGAGTAAAAATGGATCAATGACAAACAAGTTGAGCAAAATAAATTTCTACAGGCTCACAGAATTACAACTTAAGATCTCTGAGATCTTAAGCATCTGAGATCTCTGTGCTCAATCCCATTACCAGATGTCTCTGAAATCCCAGTAATACTAGAGTTAGTCTTAACATGAAAACAAATTTTATAAAAATGTTAACTCCTATTGCCTCCAGCTAGAGACTACCAGAAAAACTTCTGTGATTTTAAGTTATTTTAATAATGGAGAGAAAACTCAAAAAGATTTGTGTGTGGAGGGGGAGTAACATGCATATGTGTATCCTACATCCCAACTTCCTAAAGGCAAATATTTATGGGCAGGACTAAAGCCCATAAAAATGTAAAGAAACACATTCTGTGAAAATAAATAAAATCTTTAAAATTCCCCCACTGAAGTAATATAGGGGTCAAATAATTCTTTTGAACTGAAAAACAAATTCTAATTAGACGAACAAGCCACTGCCAAGCCATGTTTAGAGAGAAATACAGGGGAAAATGACGTGGCTTTGTTTCACCATTTCTTCTTCACAAGACTTTGTGGGAAAAGCATAGGGAAATCTTAGCCTCAAACCTGAATCTTGAATTAACAGCTAGGTCCTGTCTCCTGTCACCTCAAGGTAAGAGGCCAAACTCAGGAGTCAGTGTACATTGTAAATTTATCATTTGTAACATAAGGTGTTTGAGAAAAAACAAGATAATCTCTCAATATTTATTTCTTTAAAAATTTAAAAAATAAAATGGTCTGCCAAATGGTCCATCTCCTTGTTAACAGATTTGGTAAATAAGGATACTAACTCCCACCAGGCTAGAGAGCAAAGATTGCCAGAGTGAACTTAAACCACATATATTTCAGTGACTAAAGGTTTCACAAATCTGCTAAAATCACTGATAAGCACATCCTATTTAATGGTCTCTAATATTACTTAATGACATTCATGAGGCTTTAAAATATTACATGTTCAGCACGTGTGAGATGGCTTTCTTTCTCCTTTATTTCCTCCCCATTTCCTTCCCTAATTCTTTTTCAGAATTCCAAATTCCAGACCTCAAATTTCGTTCTTATAAGTTAAAAGCAAAGTAATAGCACATATTTATGGAAATGAGCATTAGGTTCATTTTTCCTTCCCTTCTTATTTAATAAAAAGGTAAAGGGAATTCCCTTCAGTTTAACTAAAACAAAAGAATCAAAAATTACATAGAGGGGACAATAAATGCTATCTGGCTCCATCGTACCACAAAAAGAATGTAAACTATGACCAAAGTAAATGATGTTAAGCAAAAATAAGAAAAAGAAGTCTGACTTAAGCAAATTTCCTCTTCCTCTTGGCTGTCTAACACCTCCTCCACCCCCCAGTTTTTTCTTCAGGCAGATATCCTAGAGCCTGGTGGGATATCTCAAGTAACCACAAGACACACCACCGAGCACAACAGAGTACTAATAGTCTCCCACATAGGCTAGATAAGCACAGCAAGTTCTGACAGGTAGCTAGGGAGTGGGTGTTAGGACGAGAACCTGGTGGAATGATTTTCCCTCCCTCAGATCCAAATACCAAAGTTCTCCAAGGCTCAGAAATTTGGACAAGAAGCAAGCTAGCATATAAAGTTTAACTGTTCCCTTATAAGCCTAGCTGATAAATGAATACTCTCCTATTCCTTAATTTCCTACTTATGAAAGAAAATGTTTCATGTGAGCACTCAACTTAAACTGACTAGTAGAACATAAGGGGATTCTTCGTATGGTCTAATTCAAAGATTTCCTTGGTTATCTTCCTTCTGCCCCTTACCAGCAAAGCAATGCTAGGCAATTTATTTGAGACACAGCCAATATGAAAGCCAAGTCATCCTGTATGCAAAATAAACCCCATTTCAACAGGGTCACTGTGGAAACAGAATGAGAAAATATGTACAGAATAGATTCTGCAGCACCCCCACATAGTAGGTAGGTGACTACAAAATAGCAGCTGTCATTACTGTAGAAGTTTTAAAAAGTGAAGTTCAGTATCCAAAATTTTCTAGGACTTTATGTTCATACTGGTCTTACTTTAGGTAACAGATGCAAACTACCACCCCAACCCACCCCCACTACCACCCACTGCAAATGTGCTGTGCAATAATGTTTTCCACTAAAACTTCTTCTGGAAATATAAGTTATACAAATCATAGCCACATATTGAACCCATGGGATATGTCAGCTTTGTTAATAAGCGGTCTACTTAAAATTGAATTATCATATAAAATCCTGGTAATAGGTTTTCAAATGACCACACAATGAGATCATTACACACTCACTTCTTTAGCTATTTTTCCTAATTAAGTGCAGAATCTTTCTCCACTTAATTTTTTTCATGGTTGAAAGTCTTGATCATATCAGGAGACACATTTTGCTAAGTATTCTCAACTCTGATATGAAAGTTCCAATACTGATGAACATTCTGAGGGAGTTTTCACTGAAGAGAAATTATGTTCCCTTAACTTTATCCCATCACCCTCATTTCAGGAATGAAATTGCTTTATAAAAGCAAAGAAATTTAAGGGAATAAATACAAATCAAAAAGTTTAATATTATCAATTCTATTTTCATGAGGACTGACTGTTTAAAGAGTCATATCTAGTTATACTTTTACCATAGAGATATATAGGCATTTAACTCATTAGCTTATGAGTATATGGTTCTTTGCCACTTTTTTAAAAAAAAACTCTGCCACTCACTACCTGTCCACATGTCTTATGTCTACTGTACTCACTTATTCACTCACTCTTTCAATGATGACGCTGGCCTTCAAGGAACCTGCAGTCTATTTGAGGACAGAGGTAAGTAAGGCAATGATTACCAGAAGCTATGACAAAGGACACAAAGGCAACAAGAAGGTGCTATCATGATGTGATACCCAAACCCAGCTGGTAACTAACAATTCTAATAGAGCCTCAGAGGGGAGGGGAGGAAGCAGTAAACTCCTCCCAACATTTAAGACGAAAGGTTTCCCAAGAAATTCATACATATCCAATCTACAAAAAAAATATTTAATACTATTCAGAAGAGGTCCTTGGAAGAGTAATGAGGATCTTTCCCAAAGGAATACATCATGGGAAAATAAGTTTTTTGCACTCAAACTTCAATGGACTCGGACTCTGATTTTAAGTAGCCCAGCCAATGTAACCCATGAAGAAAAATGCACCAAAAGAATGGTTATAATATAGCTTTTTAATAATGTGTTTAGGTTTAAATACTTAATATATGTCTATGAAAGCATATATTTGTGATTTATTTTCTCCTTTATCAGTGTCAATACACATTTATCACCTTGGTTTAAATGAATAGGAAAAAGGTTATCTTCTGAGGGTCTGGTGAGCTAGTTAGAAGGCATGATATGTTTGTCCACTCATCCACATATATGCAAATTAAATATTCCAGGCAAAACTGCTAAGCACCAAATGAGAGGTATAATTAGCTCTAATCCTTAGCTTTCCATGTACTCATTAAATTTTGAATACAAGAGTCAATGCATTCCTGTGGCTGGAAAACAAAGAAGGTAAATGAAAAAAAGAAAAGAAACTGAGGAAGAACTATTCCTCAGGGAATAGTCCAAGGAATGAAGGAAGGAATAAAATACTTAAAGATGGATATATCTTCACTCCTTATCAAACATTGTATTTTTCTTACTTCTAATCTACTTTGTTCAATTTTTTAATTCACGTATGAGACTGAGAAAAGCACTTTCTGAATTTATGGGTTTTTAAAGGTATAAAGTAATACCGTAAATGATATAGCAGAGTCAATGTGGGTATATGGTAGATTCTAATCTGGTATGGGTAGGAGAGCTGTTATTTTACCAAATCAGGCATACAAAGTCAGTAAGTAGACAAGAATGTGAGACTAGTATCACAGCACTGTTTGTAAACGAAGACTTAAAAGAGAAAAAAACCTTAACCCTGAAAAAACAGAAGTATTAATACCTTGTTTTAAAACAACTAACTCTCCGGATCCACCTAACATGCAAACACAAGAGGAACATTCCTCACTAAGTCAGAATCTACACTGAAACTTTTTTGAATGAACTTGACCCTGGCTGGCAACAGGCCAGCAATCTTCGAATGACTTAACAGAACACTGTGTTCTTGGCACAAGCACAAAACAAAGTGTTGAAATCCACACTAAAAAGAATCTCCATATACATTTTAAATCAATGTAAAAATACAATAATAGAAGATACTTAAATATAATAAGGGATTTTCAGGGTTTGGTACACACTTATTTCAGGGTTTTTTTTATTCTCAATCCATTTTGGTCACATTCGATGCTTCCCTTGAATAATCACTTCGACCCTCTCCCAAGCACACTAAACCCACATTCCAGCCCTCCTTCTATGCTAAAACTCCTCCAACACTGTACCTGGAAAATTCCAAGGCACCAAAGCCAATGTATTAGGGAGGGACAGAAAGTAAAGCCATTAACAATGTGTTGACTCACTTCCGTGGAAAACCCTAGAGAAAAATATGGGCACAGTTCAGCCCTCTCATGCGAAGCAGCTTGAGCAGGTAAGAGGTAGTAAAGTTATGTCATTCCCATTTGGGTTATGTTAATGCAGCCACAAAGGTAACATGCAAATGAGAAGGCAAGTAAAACAAAACCTGGTATACATATAGAAATATGCAGGGGCTGTATATACTTTCTTTCAGAAAAAAAAACACTACTCGAAAATTTCCTTTAGTTTTTAACCATCCTCCTTTTCTCTAAATTCCAGGTCTCCCAAAATGCCATAATTCTTGGTATAGCATTAGAATAGCTCATTCTCACCACTAGCAAAAGTGGTTTATAGCCACCTCATAACTCTGGGGAAAACCTCCACAAGTCCCAGAATATACAGAGTGAGCAAGATCTAAACCACAGCATTCAGCAGTCTACTCTGGCAGATGCCACTATTAAAATGATAAATGTTTAGTCCTTCCTTTCACCCTTAAACCCTGCAGTTTTCAGTCTTAATTCTTCATCACTTTTACTGCTATGGCTAAAAGAAATCAGATCTCTCATCCTATAGGAATACATATTCAATGTCTAGGCTAAAGCAAACAGAAATAAAGCCTTTAACTCTAATGTTTATTTTTTTACAGCCTATAAAGACAAGAAGTCAAACTGTTTTTTTCAACATAGTAAAATGTTTAAAGGATTTTGAACATCTATTCTTTCAAAATTATACAATCATTCCTTGGTATCTGTGGGGGGGTGGCTCCAGGACCCCTGTGGATACCAAAATCCATGGATACTCAAGTCCCTGATATAAAATGTTACAGTATGTGCATATAACCTATGCACATCCTCCTGTATACTTTAAATCATCTCTAGATTACTTATAACAATACAATGCCTATACATCACTTCATTAGCATGGATTCAATGTAGTACTTGGCACATGGCGAATTTAAGTCTTGTTTTTTGGAAATTTGTAGAATTGCTCTTTTCTGAGTATTTTTATCTGTAGTTGGTTGAATCCATGCAGGCAAAGCCCACAGATAGGAGGGCCAGCTGTACTTTAAAAGTTACCCTCAAAATTATGACATAATTTTGTTTAATTTATGTTACAAAAATTGTAAGTAACATGAAACATAAAAAGACAAAAGAGAAAGAATTAAAATATATATCAATTGCCCTCAAATAAAAGCTTCTCTTTTTTTTCAGATTTTTCCAAATATGCTTTACTAAGATGAATGTTAACACTAATATAAATATCTTGATACCAACTGATACCTATGAATATATATGTGCCAAATTATGTTTAGAAGTCAGCCAGGGCTTAAAATTTTTCTGTTAATTAAAAAGTCATCTCTTCTGTGTATTTCTTCGATATGACCATCTAACCAATAAATAAAAACACGGTGTTCACTATCTCAGTTCATTTCATATAAAACCATCATTTATTTTAGTAGGATATGCTCTCTAATGGCATTCCACAGTTCTAAACAGAAGCACTTCAACAATTCACACAGCCTTGACACTAGAATTCTGAAAATTCAATGCAAAGACCATCTGATGCTCCTTATAGAAACTAGTGTTTCTATAAGGAACACTAGGAAACTAGTGTTTCCTGTGTGTCTACCTACACAGGATGACAGAGAAATGAGACTACCTGCTTTTGTACACACCTCTACCTGTATATATAAGAAGACATCTGTAAATGTTCAGCAGTGGGTTTCAGGGTATCCTCCTGGGACCCCAGGGCTCTGAAGGACCCTCTAGTGCCCATTTAACAAACATGAACATCAGGGGACTGGCAACTTCAATTGAGAGAAGAAAGAGTTTAAAATGGCAGGACTGACTATGTTTCAACTTTTGCTCTGATAAAATTTTAGACACACACAAGAGTTACAAAGATAGTATAGAGAATTTTTACATCGCCTTCATCCAGCTTCCCCTAATGTTAACATCTTACATAATGATAATACAATTAGGAAAACTAAAAAATTAACATTGATTTAACACTTCTAATTAAACTAAAGGCTTCAATCAGTTGTCTCCAGCTTTTCTGTTTCAGCATCCAACCCAGGTTCCCACCTGGCAGTTAGCTGCCATGCCCGCTGAGTCTCTTCGCATCTGTAACAATTCTTCTGTCTGTCCTTGGCTTTCAGAATTTGGCACCTTTGAGAATACTGTTCAGGTACTTTGTAGAATGTCTTTCATTTGGGGTTTGTCTAATATTTTCTCATGATTAGATTGCAGTTATGGATTTTGTGGTGGTGTGCCCTCAAGAGTACATGATATCAGTATCTTATTATTTTCAACATTCCTCACTTGGTTAAAAGGATGTATGGGGCCAGGCACGGTGGCTCATGCCTGTAATCCTAGCACTCTGGGAGGCCGAGGCGGGAGGATTGTTTGAGCTCAGGAGTTTGAGACCAGCCTGAGCAAGAGCGAAGCCCCGTCTGTACCAAAAATAGAAAAAATTAGCCGGGCATGGTGGCGCATGGCTGTAGTCCCAGCAACTCAGGAGGCTAAGGCAGAAGGATCGCTTGAGCCCAGGAAGTTGAGGTTGCTGTGAGTTAGGCTGATACCACAGCACTCTAGCCTGGGGCAACACAGTAAGAGTCTGTCTCAGAAAAAATAAAAAGGGATGTATGATATGGTTTAACACATAAAGTTAATATTTTTCCCTGTGTAATTAAGAAATATTTTGGAGAAAATGCTGTGAAGTCATACAAATATCCTGTTTCTCATTAAGTTTTGCCCACTAATTTTAACATTCACTGAGGGATCTTGCCTTCAGCAATTACTACAACTGTGGTAGTCTAAGTGTGATTTTCTATTTCTCTCATTCTTTCTACACTTTTTAATGTAAATTCTTCTAAAAGCAAAAGTTGCTCTTTTTCTACTATGTAGATACATATATTCAATCATATATCTATATTGGCATGTACTTGTGGATATTTATTTTATTCTTTGAGTTATAATCCAATATTAGCATTGTTTATTTCATTGCTCAAGTTGTTTCAGCTTTGGCCATTCAGAACATTTTCAGATAGGATGTGTCCTTTGGACATTATTCACTCCCTTTGTTTTGAACTCTTCCTTATTTTCTGATAGTAGCTGGCGCTCCAGGCACATCTTATATTTTCTCTGCCTTGGCCATAGAGTCTGCCATTTTGGTAAGCAGTCCTGGTTCCCCAGTTGGCAATGGTATTAGAAACCAACATCTATGTATACTAGTTGTCGTTGTTTCTCACTGCTTCTAGGCCCCCTCAGTGGACAGAGATAGGAAATTATACACACACATATTTATTACTATTTCTTGAGTCTACCTATATGTGTGTGTGTGTATAGAAAAAAAGAAAATACCTAATTTCCTACTGATAGAATGAGCGCCAATCCAGCACCACAGGGTTCATTCCCGCAATTCCCATAGTTTATCTGTAACTTCTTTCTCCTCTGGTTTTCAATATTTATAATATCAAATATATTTACTTATTCAATTATAATATACATATAGTATATTATAGTAGTTTCAAAATTGCTAACCATATAGCTGTGAAAAACAAATTTATAAACTTGAATATAACGTTTGTGTACATTTTTTTTGTCTTTAGCCTTATAGAATCCAGTCAAACACTGTTTTCCAAAGTTACTTAGGTCAGCTCCTTTTCCCTTATCCTCTCTGGTGAGGTTATGTCATTTGCCACAGTCTATATTATTGTATCTTGGGTTTCCCTGACAGCTGAGTTGGTTTATTTAAATGTGCACAGAGTAAAATTCACTCTTTGGTGTTTAGACATCTATGCGTTACGACAAATGCATAGAGTTATGCATAGTCTGCCACCGTACTGTTCTCTCACCCCCAAAACTCATTCACGCGGCCTCGTGGTAGTCAATCCCTTGCCCCAACCCCTATTATACACTGATCTGTTTTCCATCACAATAGAATTGTAACATACTTGGTTCTGGCTTCTTTCACTTAGCAAAATGCATTTAAGGTTCACTGTACTTTTTGCATGAATTAATAGTTTGTTCCTTTTTATTGCTGAGAGCACAGTATTGCATGAATACATCCATTTTTCAAAGTAGCTGTACCATTTTGCATTCCCACAAGCAATGTATAAGAGTTCCAGTTACTCCTCATTCTCACACCACTCAGTGTTGTCAAGTTTTGGAGGTGTTTGTGTTTGGGTTTTTTAGCTATTCTGATAGGTTTGTAATAGCAGGTATATTTAACAAATCATTAATCATTAAACCACTCATATGAATCCAAATTTCTATCTTCTAATGGAGAATGAGAGGTTTAGATGACATTGTACCAGTGTTTCTGTAAGACAAGTGGCTAGAAACATTGCTATGGTTCCACAAGCGTATTCTCTCCATTTTCCCATAGCCCCTACCACTTTTGGTTGTCTAATATCAGCCTGTTTCCTACTTTCAACTCACCTGCCTGATTTGCACAGCCACCTGAGTTTGAGACTCACCTACAAATACTGATGGCCTAGTGTGGCTACACTTGGCCCACTCCCCCAAGACTCCTTAGGTCCCTCACAACCTTACCCCAAGCCACCATTATAGTTTCATCTCTTATCATCTTCCCCACCCTAGAGTTCCACACTCGAGCTTGCCATGACAATTAAATACACCTTTTATCCCATGCCTTTACCACATTTTCTACTTCATGAAATCTCATTCAGCCTTCAAAACCCAACTCAAAAGTTTCCTTTCTAAATCACCTCATTTCTCCATATTGCTTTTAAGACTTGAGACTTAAAAATAAGAATCAATAGAGTAGTTCCCCCTTATCCAAGAGCATATGTCCCAAGACCCTCAGTGGATGCCTGAAACCACAGATAGTACCAAATCCTATACAGACTATGATACTTCCTATACATACATACCTATAATAAAGTTTAATTTATAAATTGGCATAGTGAGAGACTAACAACTAATAATAAAACAGAACAATTATAACAATATACTATAATAAAAGCTAAGTTAATGTAGTCTCTCTCTCAAAATATCTTACTGTACTGTACTCACCTATTTTGGGACCATAATGACTGCAGGTAACTGAAACTGCAGAAAGCAAAACTGTGGATAAGGAGGCACTGCTGTATATACTATGTTTTTTTCCTATACATACATACCTATAATGAAGTTTAATTTATAAATTAGGCACAGTAAGAGATTAAAAATAACTGACAATAAAACAGAACAATTATAACAAAATGCCAGCATCACTGATCTTGCACTTTGGGGCCATTAGTAAGTAAAATAAGGGTGACTTGAACACAGCACTGAGATACCATGACTGTCAATCTGATAACAGAAGGGCTACTAAGTGACTCATGGGCAGGAAACAGCTACAGTGTGGGTAGCTGGACAAAGGGAGGATTCACATCCAAGGTGGGATGGAGTGGGACACTGAGAGATTTCATCATGCTACTCAGAACAGCTTGCAATTTAAAACTTATGAATCATTATTTCTGTAATCTTCCATTTAATATTTTCAGACCTAGGTTGACCATGGGTAACTGAAACCTCAGAAAGTGAAATTATGGATAAGGGGGGACTATATCACACAAAAGTTGTTTCTCAAATGTTATATTAAACTTTCATTTAAGCCAGCCATTCCCACAACCATAATATAATATGGGCTATGATTAACAGTTGTGAAGGGATGTAAGATATGGTCATCAATGATAAAGTACCACGGTTTATATTTGCCCCCTTCTTAGTTAGATTCCCATCACACTTACTCACATTTCAGTAGGCTTTCTTGGGTGAAATAGACAGACATGACATTATTAGCTAGTGTCAGAAATGCACATGACTCTAAGAGTACGACGCATAAATTACATTAAATGTCACCTTTCACATGTGTCAAGGGAAAAAAAAGATTTAGAGCCACCAATCTTAGCAATCATCCTATGAAATATCCCTTTCCTGCTCAGAGCTTCTTCTTGGGAATCTGCAAATCTTTTTTGTTATAATTTACTTAATCCCTCTTCATACAAATTTCATCCTTTAAAATGGGGATTACAATAACAGCAAATGTATTGGATTGTTACTTTTAAAAAACCAAAAAAATACATAAAATAACCTAGTAGAGTGTCTGATACAGAAGGTGAAATACATAAGTATGTCCTACAAGCATTTTCTTTTTCCCCCTCCATAGGGAAGTTCTCTAGGTGGCCTTAGACTGACCTAGTTCTCTCCCCTTTCTCCCTTGTTGTTCTCAAGAACAACTGTAGAGTGTGCTAGGAATGAAACATCCTGAAATAGGGAAGGACTGGCTAGAGCAGCCCAAGCTCTGTTCCAATCACCCTTTCCCTCAAAACAGGATGTCCCTCAACACTGTAGCCCAACAGACTTGTGCCCCCTGTGGTATAAAACCCTGGGAGGGCTGCTTTCAGGGTCCCTTAGCTGTGGGCAAGGGGGATACACACAGATGAGTCTCCAACCACCCTTGGAAGCTTTCCTGAGCCTTGGGAGATCAGCTGGCAAGAAGTCCTTAAGCTGCTTCTGTCTCTCACTGCCTATCTGTAAGTAAAAGCCTACCGCATGTAACTTCTTGTGGATTCTGTCTAACTAGACTCACACAAGTTGGACAGCAATGCACAGTGAACCTGCTTCACATCTTTCATGTCACTAATTCACTGACTGAGTAAACATTTGGCACAAGCCAAACCGCTATGCTAAGCCATGGGAAAGAGAAATCCAAACATAGACTAAAGGGATGCAAAGTCTCTTCCTAAACATAAAAAGGTCCAATTTTCAGACACCTGGAGTCAAAAATAGTAGAGACAATAAGGCAACCTTTGTTTTCCTAATTTGCTTAATTTTAATACCACCATCAGGTTTTTATATTCCAAATAAGTTTTTTTAGGAAAATTAGCTCAGTGAAGGCACTCTATATCCTCAAATACTAGACTATGTATTAGGTAATTTAAAAGAAAAAAGAGATCAATCTAATCAATGAACAAAACAAGGCTACAATCTTCAAAACTTTCCCTAAGTGGACAGTTAACATGAAAAACACTTAATTAAACATAGTATTAATCTACTAGTATAATAAAATTAGAACAGCCAGACAATGAACTTGGAGAGTGTGTGTCTTTTAATAATTTCAAACCCAGTGGAACTCCAGATGCAACTGGGAGATTTATTTTTACAAATTACCTATATATTCTGAAATGTCTGCTCATAAAGATGACCAGTTTGGTTTTAAGAACATGCTTAGAAAATCCCCACAATTACTATGTTAGTATAGTGTAGTCTAAAATAAGAAAGAAAGGTGTCTGCACTAAAGGTAAGTAGATATTTAAATACCAGGATGCATTAGAAAGGTAATAATAAGAAATCGAGTTTACAATGTGCACTAAAAGCTACCTTTGAAAATATAAAATTAGAGGCCAGATGCAGTGGCTCACACCTGTAATCCTGGCACTCTGGAAGGCAAAGGCAGGCGGATTGTTTGAGCTCAGGAGTTCAAGAACAGCCTGAGCAAGCACAAGACCCCCTCTCCACCAAAAATAGAAAACATTAGCCAGGCGTGAAGGTGCAAGCCTATAGTACCAGCTACTAGGGAGGCTGAGGCAGCAGGATTGCTTGTGCCTAGGAGTTTGAGGTTGCAGTGAGCTATGATGATGACACAGCACTCTAGCAGGGGCGACAGAGTGAGACTGTCTCAAAAATAAAATAAAATAAAGTAAAGTAAAATAACAAAATAAAATAAAATAAAATAAAATAAAATAAAATAAAATAAAATAAAATAAGGACTAATTTCAAAGTACAAAAGAATGCAGATCAGAAACATGAAGAAGAGAATCTGCCTGTTCTCTTGATAACTAGATACTGCAGGACAGAAACGCTGAAGTGAAGAGAGTGGTGAGGGGCAGCACTGGGCCTCCTCTCAGGTGGGCAAGTTTTCCACTTACCAACTGTGGGTCCCCAGGATTTCATTTCTCTAAGATTCAGATGATTCTATATGAAAATAAACACAGAAACATCTCCCAAACTAGGCAAAATCTGCCTTGTTATGCTAAATTTTAGTTCAAATGGTTAGACTTCTATAATAGTTTCCTTAAATACAAAATTTCACATAAAATATCCTTTTTGGGATATTAGAAACAGTAATACAGGGTGGAGAATGGAAAAACAGGCTACGATGAAAGACAGAGCTGCAGCAAATATATTGGTAAGAATCTGGACAATGAGAGAGGAAGCCAAAGAGCAGCACACACTACCCTAAGAAACGTGCTCTGTGTGGTTTTGGAGGAGACTGCAGAGGGGAAGGGGAAGACCCCCACAGGGGCTGCTGAGAAAGCTAAGTGGGACAGTGCTGCTGCTTGCTCCCTGCTGTGACAAGAAGTGATCACAGGCTACAATGAAGCTTTATTGAAGGAATTTGAAAAATGCCGCTGGATGTACACAGGAATGTTCCCTTCAGTTGTTCCCAGATGAGGAACAAAAGTTACCTGTGGCTCTGGAAACTAAAACTTAATGTCAGCAATGTAAAATTGAGCAGCAAACACAGGGATGAAGATGCAGCTGTAGAAATATAAAGTTCTGCTTTGCATAAGAATTACCTGCAACAAAACGAAACATTTTATTTACACTGAAAAAAGGAAATTTTGAAAGTGGAACTGTAATGGAACTTAGTATTTAATAACCTAATATTATCAATTTAAATGTGTGAAATATGTAGTTACAAGGATTTTTTTAAACAAAAAAATACATGTTTATGTATCTCTAAAAGCCCTAACCTACAACCAAAGTCACACAAGCATTATTTTTACCATAGGTTTTAAGTTACTTACACAGAAATTTTTCTGCTATGAGAGACTTAAAGAACATAAATTTTACAGCTGGAAAGGGAATACTGTTGCTGTGAGAATTATATGAAATGATATCTGCAAATATGTCAGGAAAAGGTTATACATCAGTACACTGTTTCAACTCCAACTATTCTAATGCCAACCGAGTATACTACAATTCAATTCTGATATTAATCATCTGAGTTAGCACAGACCCCAAAGGTTAACAGCAAAGTCTTCCACACAAAACTGCCCTCACTTCTGATTATCAGCTGCAAATTCCAGGTCCGCAGGCTGAAAAGCTAGAAACACAAGGGTTTCCACAACCTGCTCAGGTTCAATAACTCACCATAAAAATTCATAGAACTCAGGCAAAGTACTACACTTTCACCAGTTTCACTATTAATATAAAGGATATACATAAGGTGAGGTCTAGGCAGGTCCCAGTCACAGAGCTTCTATGCCCTCTCCTGACTGCATGACATGCAGCCAGGGTATAGTACCCTCCAGAAACACTGCGTGTTCAAAAACCAGGAAGAGCCACTAAGCTTCAGTTTACAGAGTTTTTCTTTGAGACTTAATTACATAGGAGTGATTGATTAAATCAGTGGTCTCCCTAGAGGTCTAGGGGCTGAAGTCCCAGTCATAGTACTTGGTTTTGCTAGTAACCAGCCTTCACTTGAAGCCATCTAGAGATATGCCTAATTAGCATAACAAAGACACTCCTATCAATCAAGAAATTCCAAGGACTTTTGAAGATCTGTGCCAAAAACCTGGGAAAAGACCAGATATATTCTTTATTATGTAACAGTTAAAATGACTTCAATTTAAATCCCAACTCTTCCATCCACTAGCTCAGTAACCTTAAATAAGCTAACTGCCTTCCATGTCTTCAGCTTAGTTCACTGTAAGACAAGAATACTGCTAGCTATCTCCTGTAACTGTAGTTAGAATTACATGAGAAAAGCAGAAAGACACTGGGCATAACAGTAAGAACACAGGCTTTAAGTCAGACAGGTCTGGATTCAATCAGGTTCCACACTAATTAGCTAAGTAAGCTGGAGCTAATCTTTTATTCTCTCAGCCAAAGTTGCTTTCCTTTAGAACAACTGTAACACATCTACTTCTCCTGCTGGAAAAAAATAGAACAGGCCTACCTCAGGCAATTATAAGAAAAAAAAATTATTGGCAATAGTTAAAACATAATACTAGATAACAAAAATAGAAATTGAAAAAAATAGAACACAACAGGGAACATACGAATAGACCCTACTATTTGTTACAAATTCTATGTAGCAAAATATAAGGGAAATGAATCAACAGTTAAAAAGTGCTACTAGGATAAGCATGTAATTGAATTCAAACCTACACTTCACATCATAGCAAAATCCAAGTGTATTAAAGGATTTAAAATGTTTTCAAATCCTACTATATTAAAAGTATTAGCAGAATAATATGCATATCTCAATAATTATTTTGAGTAAGAGAGAAATTATGAAAGATCCTCTCACAGTAAAATTATACCTTTTTGTGTCCCCAGTGTACATACTTTTATATAAAAGCACCTATAATTCTTTAAAGCATTTATATAAATGCTTGTCACACTTCTCCAAATTATACATCCCTAAATGGGTAGATAGAAATACCAAAAAGAGAAATCAAACAGTAAAAAAGAATTTTAACTTCCCTAAAAAATTTAAAATATACATTGAAACAACTCTTGCTCTGCTCTACGTCTATTAAAAAAATAGCCCTCATGAATAGGGCTGATCCTTGGCACTGATGGGTCTCACCATCTTACTTTCAGGGATTTCCTTTGTTGAGGGCATGGAATAGATTAAGATCTAATAAAACAGGGAGTAGTATACATTACAGGGCCCCTTTAACTCCTCTAAGATTTTGATTATTTTATATGAAAATAAGCATATAGAAATCTGTCCCTAAATATGTAAAATCCCCCTCCTGTAAAATTTTAGTATGTATAGACTTCTGTAATACTGCATAATCAAAGATATCCCAAGCAATAGGGTTACTGCCTTCTGGCAACACCACAGCACATTCTTTCCCAAAGATCTTCAATTGATTAGTACCTATCTACCCTTCACCTTGAATCCAAAATCTCCTTCTCTGGAATAGCTTTCTGGTTGCTCTCAATCTAATGTGACATGTGACAGTCCTCTTCAGTGCTTTCTTCAGTCAACTTTTCCACATCTCTCATTTACTGTAAGTGCCCTAACAGTCTGCATCTCACTCATCTCTAAATGCCAATGCTTATTAGCATAATTAAGATGCCAAGTTAGGTGTCAGAGACATAAATGGAGGATAGATTTTAAAAACCACCAAGGAGAGGTCACAGAAAAATAGAGAAAAGTATTTATAATATATTTATATGTATTCATATAATGTATGTAATAATGTATTCGATATTTTAAGACAAAAGTTCATTCATAACCCTATCTCTGTTGTTACTGATTTTACTCTAAAAAGAAAAGAGACGTGCACATTATCTGTCTACATATACATCTACTTATATGCAGACATTTTTAATAAGCAAAAAATTAGATAATTCAATCTAACAAATATTTATTAAACTAATGTAACAAATATTTATTAAGTACCTGTACCTGGGGCTAAGGAATAATGTAATGAATAAAAAAGGGCAAATCCCTGCTGTTATGAAACTTACATTCTAAGTGGGAAAACAGGCATTATATAAATATTTTCTTGGTTATAATAAGAGAGCAATGGTTAAGTAAAAAGTGCTTTATCAGTGTACAATAAACACGTTTAGAAGAAGCCAGAAACTGAACTACTTTGAGTCACATAGTTATATCTCCCCTTTGGAACCTGCAGCCACATGTGACAAAATGTCCCAAATGTATGCATTCACTGATGGACTCCTTTGTGTTAGAAACTATTTATCCATTTGGAAGGTGAAGAAAGAAGGCATAATATAAAATTGTAACAGCCACTAAAAATGATAAGCATGAAGAACTGGAAAAGTCCCACAAAATTATATCACAACTAGATTATAATTACGCAAAGACTACACTTACTCATGGATAGAAATTAAAGCAGCAATAGAAGAATGTAAATAGCTACGTTATGCTCAAAAGGTATTCAACTTAAACTTTGTTTTAAAATAGTGAGGTTTTTTTTTTTTTTTTTTTTTTTACCACTCTAAGTCCTCAAAGCAGTAAAGAAAATCCTTATCCTGTGGTTTATTTAAATAAATATCCATTTTCACAAGCCCTAGTGTTTGTTCACTTCTCATATACTGATCATCTTCAGGAAAGTGAGAAATGTGTGAAAATTATTAAGAAAAATATAGGTTAACTACATAAAAAGCAAAGGAGATAATTTTTCACCTTCAAATATTTTTCTCTGGCTACCATTATAGAAACATGGAAAATTAGTTCTCAATAGGAGCATGTTAGATTAGTTCTTCATAGGAAAGCAACAGAATAATTCACAGTAGGATCATGGTAAATTAGTTCTCACTAGAAACATTGCAAATTAAACACTAGGGGCAATCTTACCAAAGCACAATCTAGAATATTTTCAGATTGTTTTTTTATTAAAAACGTACAAATAAAATCTCTAAATGTCCTAAAATTTAATCCCATGTTTTTTGGTCAGGTCTTAATTCTTGAATCGTGAATCATTTCTTAAAGATAATATTTAAAATGGAAATGAAAAGCAAACACAACATTTGAAAATATTTTCATGTTTATTTGTTATAAATTTATAAATCCTACCTATTACAGTTTATAATTATTAATACTCTCAGATCATCAGATCATTGTTCCTCTTCTCTATATAGTCCAGGAAAATCAAAACTCCTCACAAGCAGTTGTATCAAGACAAGTTCATAGATCCAGTTACAGAAACTTTTTACTTCGTCAGAGTGACCCCTCACCCATGAACAGTCACGCTAAACAATACTTTTACTGAAACTAGAACAATGCAAGTTCAACTCATTTTACTCACTTTGTCCTTTATGTTTGAAAATATTCCCTATTCTCATGTAGGCTAAACCATTTTGGCTGAAAGGAAGCCAAGGCTGATCTCCCAACAACAGCTAGGATCATATCTACTAATGTAAACTTGAGTAGGGCTACCCCTAGGATTTGTGGAAGTTCTGGGCAAATAATTTTTGTGAAGCCCTTTCTATATAAATAAAAATACATTACAAAATTCATGGACCCATGGGTGCTGAATGATTTATCAATAAAATTTTAGAATATCTGGTAGAGAAAAGGTACTTTAAGTATTTATTTATTGGCTAATCACAAAAATGAACATTCTTCACAGTGTCCAGGTCCCATCTCTAAATTCTTCATTATCAAATGTGCTGTTCCTGGCTAATCTCTTAACAGTCACCCAAGGAAAAGGTAACATTATTATGACACACAATGCCATGGCTCCTAGAACATGTTAGTACTGAAACAACATATATCTGCTATAGTTCATTAACGACATTTATTTAATGCCACTTAACTCATTACAAATGATGCTGCATCTTCCACTGTAATGCATATGACTATAAATTTCCAATGACTCTCTCAAAGGTAGTTATTGTGCTTCATTTGACAATCTCAAGTTTTCTGGTCATATTACATTTACCTTTGGGAATTTCATAGCATAAAAGCAGAACAAACATCTTTTAACCATGTCCCATCTTGAAATCTTTAGGCCATAATAACTATTACTCATTCATTACTAGAGTGTGATCTCTCTCAGTGTAGGATGCACTCCTGCTTCCCCAAAACCAACACCAACAAAAGGACAGGCAAGGGACCCATAACTGGAGGCAAGAGCGCAGAAATGGAAAAGCTTATTCTAAAATTCCCGTGGAGATACAAAGGACCCAGAGGAGCCAAAACAATCTTGAAAAAGAAAGCAAAATTATAGGACTCCCACTTCCCAATTTCAAAACCTACCACAAAATTACACTAATGAAGAAAGGGTTGAACTGACTTAAGCATAGGCATGTAGATCAATGTAATAAAATAGAGAATCTAGAAATAAACCTATATAACGTACAGGCAAGTGATTTTTCACAAAGGTGCAATGACATTTAAATGGTATTAATAAAAGGATAGTCTTCTCAACACATGGTGCTCCAACAATTGAATATTGACATGTAAAAGAATAAATTTGGACACCTACCTAATACCACCTAAAAATTAATTCGAAATGGTACACATCTAAATTGAAGAGTTAAAACTATAAAACTCTCAGACAGAAACAAAGGTGTAAATCTTCACGACTTTGTATTAAACCATGGTTTTTAAATATGATATAAAAAGTTCAAGAAACTAAAGAAAAACTACATAAATGGGACTTGCTAAAAATAAAAACTTTTGTGGGAAAAAGGATAGTACCAGGAAAGTGAAAACACAACACATTCATGGGAAAAAATATTTACAAATCATACATCTGATTTAAAAAACTTGTATACAGAATACACATAGAATTCTTACAGTTCAATAACAAGACACAAATAAATTATTAATTAAATAATGGACAAAAAATTTGAATAGACATTTTTCCAAAGAACATAAACAAATCACAAATAAGCACATGAAAAAATCATTAGCCATTAGAGAAATGCAAATCAAAACCAAAATAAGATACCATTTCATGCCCACTAGAATGGCTACAATAAAAAAGGAGCTGAAGGGCTGTGTTGACAAGAATGTGGAAAAACTGGAACCCTCACACATTGTTGGCAGGAATGCAAAATGGTGCAGCAACTTTGGAAAATAATCTGACAGCTCCTCAAAAAGTTAAACAGAGAGATACAATATGATTGCATCTTACAGATGTATATTCCACTTACAGATGTATATACAAGAGAACTGAACACATACATTCATAGAAAAACTTATACATCAATTTCAGAGCAGCAGTACGCATAACAGCCAAAAAGTAGTGGTGGGGGGAGGGGAACCCAATGTTCAGCAACTCATGACAGCATTAAAAAATGTGGTATATACATGTGATATAATATTAGAAACCTCCAAAACTAAAAACCAAAGAGAGATAAGACTGGAAAACAGGAACATCCAAGAAGTGTGGGACAACTGCAAAAGGCGTAACAAACACATAATAGAAATAACCACAAGTAGAAGAACAAGAAAAAGAAAAGAGAAGAAATATTTAAAATAACAACAACTAAAAAATTCCCCAAATTACTGTCAGACACCAAACCACAGATCCAGAGGCTTAGGACACCAAGCTACATAAATGTCAAAAAAACAACCAAGACACCCTACACCTGTGCATATCATTATTAAATTACAGGAAAATCAAATATAAAGAAAAAAATCATGAAGGAAGCCAGGGATAAAAAAACAACTTACTTATAGATAAGCAAAGATAAGAACTATATCTAACTCTCTGAAACAATGTGAGCAAGAAGAGAGTAGAGTGAAAATGTTTTAAAGTGCTGAGATAAAAAACTACCAATCTAGAATTTTGTGCCAAGTAAAATTATACTTGAAATGTGAAGGAAAAGTAAAGACTTTCTCAGATCAACAAAAACTGAGGAAATTAGTTGCCAAAAGAACTGAATTTTAAAAATATTAAAAGAAGTTCTATGGAAAAATGAAAATAATGTATGTCAGAAATTTAGACCTACATAAAGAAAGGAAAGGCATCACAGAAGGAATAAATGATGGTAAAATATGAAACTTTTGTTATTCTTAATTGATGTAACAAATAACAATTTGTTCAAAATACTAATAGCAACAACGTATTCAATGTATGTTCATAATGTACTTGTGCATGCTTACATATAACTAAAATGAATGCCAGCAATGATACAAGGAACAGGAAGGATAAATTAGGATTATTTTGCTATTATAACATACACTATCTATAAAAGTGGGATAGTGCTATTTGAAATTTGGCTTGGATTAGTTGTAATTGTATACAGGAAACTCTAGGGAAACCAAAGGTGAAAAAAATGCAACTAATATGTTAAGAAAAGACAGAAGATAAAATCATATCAAATGCCCAATTAAAACTACAAAAGGCAGAAAAAAATGGAACACAAAAAGAGGAACAAAGAACAAGAACAAACAGAAACCAGTAACAAATATGAATGTGAACGTACAAAGTAAAAGATAGAAATATTCAGAATAGAACAAAAAACAAGACCCAACTACATGTTGTCCACAAGAAACCCACTTTATATTAAAGACACACATAGACTAAAAGTAAATGAATGAAGAAAGATATATCATGTTAACATTAATCAAAGAAAAGCAGAACTAGCTACATTAATTTCAGGCAAAGAAGACTTCAAAGTAAGGAAAGTTATCAGGGATAAAGAGGGGCATTAACATAGTAATAAAGTGGTCAGTTCTCCAAGACGACACAACAATCCTTAATGTATATACACCTAACAAAAGAGTGTCAAAATACATGAGGTCAAAACTGGTAGAACTGTGAGGAGAAATAGACAAATCCATTTTCTGGTTTCAGGCTTCAAGATTCCTATCAGGTTCAGCAGGCAGAAAAATCAGTAAAGATATATTTGAACTCAACACCACCATCTATCATCTGGATATAAATGACATCTACAGATTACTTCATCCCAAAACAGTAGAATACACATTCTTCTCAAACTTACATGAAACAATCACTAAAATAGTCCACATTCTGGGTCATAGGACACGCCTTAACAAATTTTAAAAAACAGAAATCATACAAAGTCTGCTCTTAGACCACAATGGAATTAAACTAGAAATCAATTAACAGAAAGATACCTGGAAAATCCCCAAATATGTGGTGATTAAAGAAAATGCTTCTAAATAAAACATGGGTCAAAGAGTAAATATGATGAGAATTTTTAAAATGTTTTCAACTACATGAAAATGATACTCAATTTATCAAAATTTACGGGATGCAGTGACAGCAGTGCTTGGAGGGAAATTTATAGCATTGAATGCATATACAGTCATGTACCACATAACATGTTTCTGTCAATGACAGACTGCATATACAACGATGGTGGTCCTATAAGATTACAATGGAGCTGAAAAATTTCTGTCACCTAGAGATGGCATGGCAGTCACAATGCCCAAGCACAACACATTACTCACGTGTTCACGGTGATGCTGGTATAGACAAACCTACTATGCTTCCAGTCGGATAAAACTATACCACAATTATGTACAATACAAAATACTTGATGATAATAATAAACAACTGTTACTGGTATTTACATTTATTATACTATATATTTTACCATTATTTTAGAGTATATTCCTTTAAAAAAAAAAGTTAACTATAAAACAGCTTCCGACAGGTTCTTCAGGAAGTATCCAGAAGAAAGCACTGTTATCATAGGAGAAGACAGCTCTATTCATGTTATTGCCCATGAAGATCTTTGAGTGGGGCAAAATGTGAAGGTGGAAGACAGTGATATTGGTGATCCTGATCCTGTGTAGTCTTAGGCTAAAATGTGTTTATGTCTTAAATTTTAACAAAAAAGTTTAGGCCAGGCTCGGTGGCTCATGTATATAATTCTAGCACTCTGGGAGGCCGAGGTGGGAGGATCACTCAAGGTCAGGAGTTCGAAACCAGCCTGAGCAAGAGCGAGACCATATCTCTACTAAAAATAGAAAGAAATTAATTGGTCAATTAAAAATATATAGAAAAAATTAGCCAGGCAGGGTGGCGCAGGCCTGTAGTCCCAGCTACTCAGGAGACTGAAGCAGAAGGATTGCTTGAGCCCAGGAGTTTGACATTGCTGTGAACTAGGCTGACACCACAGCACTCTAGCCTGGGCAACAAAGTGAGACTCCGTCTCAAAAAAAAAAAAAAATTTAACAAAAAAGTTTAAACAGTAAAAACACATTAAAAAAAATTAAGAATAGGAAAAAGCTTACTGGAGCATAGCAAAAAGCTTACTGGAAAATATTTTTGTACAGCTGTACAATATGTGTTTTAAGCTGAGTGGTATTAGAAAAAGTTTTAAAGTTAAAAAAATTTAAAAGTTTATAAAGTAAAAAAGTAAGCTAAGGTTAATTTATCATTGAAAAAAGAAAAATATGTTTTTATAAATTTAGTGCAGTCTAAGTGTCCAGTGTTTATAAAGTCTACAATAATAATGTCCTAGGCCTTCACATTCACTCAGCACTCACTGAATCCCCCAGAGCAACTTCCAGTCCTGCAAACTCCATTCATGGTAATTGCCCCGCACAGGTGTACCATTTTTTATATTTTATACCATATTTTTACTGAACTTTTCTATGTTTAGATTATGTTTAGATACACAAATACTTACTACTGTGTTACAACTACCTACATTATTTAGTACAATAATATGCTGTACAGGTTTGTAGCCTAGGATCAATACCATACAGCTTAGGTATGTAGCAGGCTATCCACCTAGGTTTGTTAAGTATACTCTATGACGTTCCCACAAGCATGAAATCACCTAACAATGCACTTCTCAGAATATATCCCAGTCATTACATCATGTATGACTAATTAGAAAAGAAAAAATATCTAAAATCAATAATTTAAGCTTACACCATAAGAAACTAGGAAAAGAAGATCAAATTAAATTCAAAGTAAACAGGAGAAACAAAATAATAAAAATTAGGCAGAAATCAATGAAATCTGACATAGGAAGTCAATAGAAAATATGAAAGAAACCCAAAACTGGCCTTTGAAACATCAGTAAAATAGACAAGCTTCTACTCAGACTAAGAAAAAAAGAGGACAGAAGTCACTAATATCAGAAATGAAAGAGGAAACATCTTTACAGACCCAATGAACATTAAGTGAATGCTAAATGTATGCCCCAAAATTTGATAACCTAGATGGAATGGACCAATTCCTTAATAGATACCATCTGCCAAAAATCACGGAAGAAGAAATACACAATCTGAATAGTCCCATATCAATTAAAGAAATTCAATCAATAATTAATAACATTCCAAAACAGAAAACAAAAGTCCTAGAAGGGTTCACTGGTGAATTTATAACAATTATAACAATTCTCCACAATCTCTTTCAGAAGATAAAAACAGAGGGAATACTTTCTAACTCATTCTATAAGGCCAACATCACCCAATAGCAAAACAGGGCAAAAAAAAAAAAAAAATTACAAGAAAACTAACTGAAGACCAATATCTCCGATGAACATGTAGATGAAAAACAATACTCAATAAAATATTAGCAAATCAAATCCAACAATGTATAAAAAGAATTATACACCATGACAAGTGGGATTTATCCAGGCATGCAATGCTGGTTCAACATTCGAAAATCACTTAATGTAACCCATCACATTAAAAAGCTAAAAAAAAGAAACACATGATCATGTCAATATAAAGAAAAAACATCTGACAAAAATCCAACACAGATTCATAAAAACTCTTAGTAAACTAGGAATAAAGGGGAATTTCTTCAACTCGATAAAAAACAATAAAACATCTACATTATCCTTAATAATGTTGCTTCCTATCCTTGAAGCTTTCTAACTAAGATCAAAAAACAAGGCAAGGATTTCCCCTCTAACTAGTTCTTGTCAACCTCATAATGTCAGTCCTAGCTAATGCAGTGAGACGAGAAAAGGAAAAAAAATGTACACTGATTGGGAAAAAAGAAATAAAACTTTCTTCACAGATGACATGATTATCTAGGTAGAAAACCCTAAAAAAAAATTAATAAAAACACTCCTAGAATTAGCAAGCAATTATATCAGGGGTACAAGATTAATATACAAAAGTCAATTTCCTATATGGCAGAAATAAACAAGTGGAATTCAAAATTAAAAACACGATACCATTTATGTTAGTCCCCCACAATGAAATATTAATACTTAGGTGTAAGTCTAACAAAATATATACAAGATCTATTTGAAAAAACTTCACAACTCCGATGAAAGAAACTAAGGAAGAAGTAAATAAATGGAGAGTTATTCCATTTTCATGTATGGAAAGACTCAATACTGTCAAGATGCCAGTTCTTCCTAATTTGATCTGTAGATTTAATGAAATGCCAACCAAAATCCCAGCAAGTTATTTAGTCGATATTGACAAACTAATTCTAAACTTTATACAGAGAGGCCAAAGACCCAGAATAGCTGACACAATATTGAAGGAAAAGAACAAAGCTGGAGGAATGATACTACCCAACTACAAGATTTACTATAAAGTTACTTAATATAATCAGGACACTGTGGTACTGACAAAAGAACAAACAGATCAGTGAAACAAAATAGAGAGCCCATTAAAAAAACCATAAAAGTATAATCACTTGATCTTTGACAAGGGAACAAAGGCAATACAATGGAGCTAAGATCATCTTTTCAATAAATGGTGCTGAAACAACAGGACATCCACATTCCAAAAAATCAATCTAGACACAAACCTTACACTCTTCACAAAAATTAACTCAAAATGGACCACAGACCTAAATATAAAACGTAAAACTTCTGCACAGCCAAGGAAACAATCAACAGAGCAAATAGACAACCTATAGAATAGGAGAAAATATGCACATGCTATACATCTGATAAAGGGTTAATAACCAGAATCTACAAAGAATTCAAACAAATCAGCAAGAAAAAAAATCAAAACACCCCATTAAAATGTGGGCAAAAGACATGAATAAAAGCTTTTCAAAACAAGATAGACAAATGGCAACAAACATACGAAAAAATTACTCAACATCACTAATTATCAGGGAACTGCAAATTAAAACCACAGTGAGATACCGCCTTATCCCAGTTAGGATGGCTTTTGTTAAGAAGTCCATAAATAATAGATGCTGGTGTGGATGCAGAGGGAAAGGAATGCTTATACATTGTTGGTGGTACTACAAATTAGTACAACCTCTATGGAAAATAGTATGGAGATTCCTCAAAGAACTAAAAGTAAGCCTACCATTTTATCCAGCAATCTCACTACTGGGTATTTACCCAAAGGAAAAAAACTCATTCTATAAAAAAGACACCTGCGCTAAATGTTTATAGCAGCACAATTCACAATTGCAAAGATGTGAAATGAACTCAAATACTCATCAACTCATGAGTGGATTAACAAAATGTGGTATACGTAAACCATGGAATACTACTTAGCCATGAGATAAAGGACGACTTAATGCCTTTTGCAACCATATGGATGGAACTGGACACCATTACCCTAAGTGAAGTATCTCAAGAACGGGAAAACAAACACCACATGTACTCACTATTAAATTATAATTAAACAATTAGCACACATGTGCACAGAGGTAAGTGTAACTCAATGGAAATCAATCAGGGGGGAGGTGGGAGGAGAGGATGGGCATTAGGTAGGATGTAACTACCTAATGGGTACAACGAATACTATCTGGATGACAGGCACCCTTTTTATTACCCTGACACAAGCACTACAAAAGCAATCCTTGTAACACAACAATTCTTCTGTTTGGCATTTACTCAAAGGAGCTGAAAGTTATGTCCACATAAAAAGCTGCACATGGATGTTTATAAAAATTTTATTCATAATTGCCAAAACTCTAAGCAACCTAGATGTCCCTCAGTAGGTGAATGGATAAACAAATAGTATTCTATCCAGACACTGGAACATTATTCAGTGCTAAAAAGAAGTAAGTTATCAAGTTATAAAGAGACATGGAGGAAACCTGAATGCATATCACTAAGTGAAAGGAGCCAATTTGAAAAGGCAGCATACTGTATGATTCCAATTATATGACATTCTGGAAAAGACAAAACTATGGATACAGTAAAAATGTCAGTGGTTGCCAGGGGTTAGGGTGGAGGGAGGAAATTACTAGGCAGAGCATAGAGGATTTTTAGGACAGTTAAAATATTCTGTATGATACTATAATGGTGGATATATGTCATTAAACATTTGTCCAAACCCACAAAATGTATAATACCAAGAGTGAACCCTAATGTAAATCACAGGCTTTGAGTGATAAAGATGTTTATATGTTAGTTCATCAATTGCAACAAATGTACCACTCTGGTGGGGGACATTGATAACAGGGAATCTGTGCATTTGGGGAGGGATATATGAGATATTTCTGTACCTTACTATCAATCTTTCTGTAATCCTAAAACTGCTCTGAAAAAAAAAATCTTAATAAAAACATCATCACCAACAAAATGAAGGCATAATAAACACATTCTGATAAACAAAAATAAACAAAAACAGATAAACAAAAACTGATCACTGCTTGAAGGCCCACCTTATACACTAACAGAAGTTCTTAAGGCTGAAAAAGCAAGTGATCTAAGAATCCACACAAATCCACATGAAAATACTGAGTGACGTAAAACTAATTATCTCATTAAAAATCATTATATATGTGTATTTTTTCTAACTGAAAAACTGCATAAAATAATATGTATATAACTATTGTTGTACCTATAACATACACAAATGTACTATATCTGTCAATAATAGAAAAGCAGCAGGTGGGAATAAAGCCTTATCAAACTAAGGAAATGACACCAGATGGTAGTATGATTCTACAGAAACAAATGAAGAGAATGAGAAATGGTAAATAAGAAGGGTCATCTAACATTATAAATGTATACTTGCTCTCCTTTCTTCTCTTCATTTCTATAAAACACAAAATTATATTAATTAATAATTATAACACTATTGATCAGTTTGTAACATATGGATACAGTATGTACAGCATGAAGTGGGAGAAGACAAAATAGACAGGTAATGTTTCTGTGTCTCACTGGAATAAAACTAATACAAAACTGAGGGAGATTTGGTTGAGATGTATACGGTAAGCACTAGAGCAACCAGGTTAACTAAACACATATAGTGAAAATGACATTTTAAAAAAATTAAATGTGGAAAAAGAAAGTATTACTTTATAGTAAAAGAAATCAGGAAACAGTAGAGAAAAAAATATATAGAAATTTAAAAGTAAATGGTTTACATAAATGCTACTATATCAACATAATATTAGATGTTAATAAATTAATCCAACCAAAGGCAGAGATAGTCATATTGGATAAAAAAGTGAACATTCCACTACATGCTCTGTAAAAAAGATGCAATACAGATTCAAGAGGTTGCAATGACCTTTCACTGAGGAAGAAATAGTCTTCGACAAATGGCGCTGGGACAATTGCATTGCCACATGCAAAAGAATAAAGTTGGACACCCCCTCCCCAGTCTCACACCATATACAAAAATTAGTTCAAAATGGATCAATGACCTAAATGCAAAAGCTAAAATTATAAAACTCTAAGAAGAAAAAAAACATAGGCATATATCTTTCATGATCATCAATTTGGCAAATGATTCTTAGATATGACACTGAAAGCATGAGCAACAGAAGAAAAAAACAGATAAACTGTACTTTCTGAAAACTAAAAGAACATGTCAAGAATGCGAAAAGACAACCCTACATAATGTGAGAAAACAATTGTCAATCATATATTTCGCAAGGGTCCAGTATCCAGAACGTATATATAATTCTCTTACAATTCAACAAGATAACAAAAAAGCCAATAAAAATTCAGTAAAGAACTTGAATAGACATTTTTCAAAGAAGATATTCAGATAATCAATCAACACATGAAAACATGATCATCACCATTAGCTATAGGGAATTGTAAACCCAAACCATAATGAGATACTACTTCACACAAACCCACCAGGATTTGTTTTTAAACAGAACATAAGTGTTGGAAAGGATGTGGAGAAATTAAAACCCTTTGCATTGCTGGTGGGAATGTAAAATGGTTCAGAAACTGTGGAAAACAGGTTGGTGCGTTCTCAGAATGTCAAACACAGAGGTATGGTCAATTCTCACCCCCAAGCACCACCTACTGGCTCAGAGATTAAACTGGGCATGTCACCATCTGTGTCATATTTAAAATGCATCTCTGACAGAAAGAATATAGAAAGGTCTTGCTTTTTATAGATATAGATTCAATGTGTGAATCTATACCTTTAAATAAAATATGTAACCTATTTTCATTTAATATAACTATTGATAGAAGTGATCTAGGTTTTTAGTTTTGTTATTTGTTTTCTTTTCATCCCATCCATTTTATATTCCTCTGTTCCTCCCTTTACACTACTTTCAGATTCTTTAAATATACTTTAGAATTCCATTTTGATTTCTCTCCTGTTTTTTAGCTATACCTCTTTGCATTTTTTCTTTTTTAGTTCTAGGAATTATAATACACATCTTTAACTTTTCACAGTGCACTTTAGAGCTAATTCTAACACTTCACACACAGTAAGAACCCAGGAAACTAGAGATGACGAGGTGGAGCGAGATGGCCGAATAGAAACCTCCAGTGATCATCCCTCCACACAAACACCTAATTCAACAACTATCCATGCAAGCAAGCACCTTTAGAAGAACCAAAAATCAGGTGAGCAATCATAGTACCTGATTTTAACATCAAACGAAGGAAAGACGCACTGAAGAGGGCAAGAAAGACAGTACTGCATTGCCTGCACTACCTGCCCATCCCCCAGCAGTACTGCACCAGCACACACAGTGGAATGGAGAGAATCTGTGTGCCCTGCAGAGGGAGAGTGAATTGACTCTTGCATTGAAATTCAGGGCCGTCCTGGCACAGGGGAACACAGCACTGGGCAGAATTCTGCCATTGCCCATGGAGAGAGCATTTTGACCAGCCTGGCCAGAGGAAAATCTTGTGCCCTGAAGCCCGAGTTCCCACTAATTCCACCACTGACAGACAAAGAACAGCATGGGGCCTGGTAAGGTAGTCAAGCCACCAGAGTTACAGTCCTTGGGCAATTCCTGGGGCTGTGCTGACTTGGAGCCAGTGGACTCAGGGTGCACATGACCCAGTGAGATGCCAGTAGCTGTGGCCAAATCAGTGCCTCGGTCACCTCTCCCCCAACTATGGGCAGCAAGGCTCAGGGAGAGTCTTCTTCCACTTGAGAAGAGGAAAGGGAAGAGCTCAGAGGACTTTGTTTTGCAACTTGGGAACCAGGTCAGCAACAGTAAAATAAAGTGCCAAGCAGACTCCTGAGGCCCCTGAGTCCAGGCCTTAGTTCCTGGATGGCATTTCTGGACCCACCCTAGGCCAGAAGGAAACATGCTGCCCCAAAAGGAAGAACCCAATCCTGGCAGGATTCACCACCTGCTGCCTAAACAGCTCTTGGGCTTTGAATAAACTTCAGAGGCAGCCAGTCAGTAATCACCACAGGCTTTAGGTAAGACTGGGGTAGCTTCAGGTATGACCTGGAGCTGGTGGCCACTAGAGAATGCCCAAATCACTCATCCCCCACTCCAGCAGCCCAGCACAGAGGGTGAGGGAAGAGAATGAGACACTTTGCCTGGCCATACAGGGAATTCTCTTGTATCTTACTCAATCTCACCAAGGTGGTACCACCAGGAGTCTGCAAGAGTCACAGCATTGCTGTGCTTGGGGCACCCCCAGTGCTGACACAGCTGCAGTGACCACAGACTTAGACCACAACACTTTCAATTCTCTTTGAAAATCTGGAAAGCCTTCTCAAGAAGGACGGGCTCAAACAAGCCCAGACTATGAAGATTAAAATACCTAACTCTTTAATGCCCAGATGTCGATGAACATCCACGAGCCTCAGAAACATTCAGGAAGATGGGACCTCACCAAATGAACTAAATAAGGTACCAGAGACCAAGCCTGGAGTGATGGAGATAGGTGATTTTTCAGGTGAAGAATTCAAAATAGCTGTCCTGAAGAATCTTAATGACCTTCAAGACAACACAGAGAAGAAACTCAAAAGCCTATCAGAGAAATTTAACAAAGAGATTGAAATAAAAAAAAATCAAGGAGAAATTCTAGAGCTTAAGAATTCAATTAACAAACTGAGAAATGCACCACAGTCCCTCAATAGCAAAATGGACCATGAAGAGAGAATTAGTGAGCTTGAAGATAGGCTATTTGAAAGTACACAGAAGACAAAAAATAAGTAAGAATGAATATATCTACAAAATAGCCTCAAAAGAGCAAATCTGAGAGTTACTGGCCTTAAAGAGGAGGCAGAAAGACAGATTAGGGTAGAAAGTTTATTCAAAGAAATAATATTTAAAAAAAGAACCTTCCAAACCTAGAGAAAGGTATCAATATTCAGGTACAAGAAGATCATAGAATACCCAACAGATTTAACCCAAACATGGGTACCTCAAGGAATTTAAAAATCAAACCCCAAAGGTCACATATAAAGAAAAGGTCCTCAGGGACGCAAGAAACAAGAAAAAAATAACATATAAAGGAGCTCCAATATGTTTGGCAGTAGAATTCTCAGTGGGAACCTTATAGGCCAGGAGAGAGAGAGTGGCATGACATATTCAAAGTGTTGAACGAAATCTCCTTAACCCTATTATATCCTGCAAAAATATCCTTCAACATGAAGAAGAAATAAAGACTTTCACAGACAAACAAAAGCTGAGGGATTTCATCAATACCAGACGGGTCCTACAAGAAATGCTAAAAGTTATTCTTCAATCTGAAAGAAAAAGACATTAAAGAACAATAAGAAATCTTCTGAAGGTATACAACTCAACTCACTGGTAATAATAAGGACACAAAGACAGAATACTCTACTGCTATGATTGCAGTATCTTGAGTAGGAAGATTAAAGACAAACCCATCAAAAATAACAAAAACTTTTTGAGATAAATAGTATAAAGGGATAGGGATCAAAACAACAAAAGATTAAAAAGTGTGGGGGGGATGGAGTTAAAGGGAAGAATTTCTGTTAGATTTCTCCTTGCTTGTTTATTCATTAGTTTATAAGCATAGTTATCAAATGTTTAAAATAATTACTTATAAAATGTCTTTTGCAAGCCTCATGGTAACCTGAAATCAAAAACCTACAACAGATACACAAAAAATGAAAAATAAGAAATTAAAACACACAACCAGACAAAATCACTTTTTTTTTCTTTTTGGAGACAGAGTCTCGCTCTGTTGCCTAGGCTAGAGTGCCGTGGCATCAGCCTGGCTGACAGCAACCTCAAACTCCTGGGCTCAAACAATCCTTCTGCCTCAGCCTGCTGAGTAGCTGGGACTACAGGCATGCACCACCATGCCTGGCTAATTTTTTCTATATATTTTTAGTTGTCCAGCTAATTTCTTTCTATTTTGTTGTTGTTGTTTAGTAGACACAGAGTCTCGCTCTTGCTCAGGCTGATCTTGAACTTCTCCCACCTCAGCCTCCAAGAGTGCTAGGATTACAGGCGTGAGCCACCACGCCCAGACGAAAATGAAAAGGGAGGGAGGGAGGGAGGGAGGGAAGGAAGGGAGGAAGGGAGGAAGGGAGGGAGGGAGGGAGGACCACCAACAACCAGAAATCAAGTGACAACATGGCAGCACTAAGTCCTTACTTATCAGCAATAACATTGAATGGGAATGGACTAAACTCTTCAATAAAAAGACTCAGAGTGGCTGAATGGATAAAAAAACAACAGTCAATTATATGTTGTCTGCAAGAAACATACTTCACCTATAAAGATACACATAGACTGAAAATAAGGGATGGAAAAAGATATTTCATGCAAATGGAAACCAAAAAAGAGGAGAAGTAACTATACTTCTATCAGATAAAATAGATTTCATGACAAAAGCTGCAAAAAGAGACAAAGCAGGTCATTATATAATGGTAAAGAGATCAATTCAGCAAGAGGGCATAACATTTCTAAATATATCGGCACCCAACACTGGAGAGCCCAGACATATAAAGCAAATCTTATCAGAGCTAAAGAGAAAGAGAGACCTCAATACAATACCTGAAGTGTTGGAAACCCCAACACTTCACTTTCAGCAGTGAACAGATCATCTAGATAGAAAATCAACAATGAAACATTGGACTTAATATGCATTGGCCTTAATATTTATTAAGTGGATTTAATAGATATTTGCAAAATGTTTCATCCAACAGCTGCAAAATTCACATTCTTCTCCTCAGCTCATGGATCATTCTCATGAGCTGAGGAGAAGAATGCAAAATAGACCATATGTTAGGCCACAAAAAAAGTCTCACAAAATTCAAAAATATTGATATCATACAAAGTATTTTCTCTGATCATAAGGGACCAAAACTAGAAATCAGTAACAAAGGAACAGTGGAAAATATACAAACACAAGAAAATTAAACAACATGCGCCTGAAAGACCAGTGGGTCACTGAAGAGATTAAAAGTAAATTTAAAAATTTCTCAAAGCAAATGAAAATGAAAACACAACATATCAAAACCTATAAGATACAGCAAAGGCAGTAATAAGAGGAAAATCTGTATCAATAAGCATCTACATCAAAAAAGTAGAAAAGCTTCAAAAAAAAAATAACCTAATGATGTAAACTGAAGCTAGTTCTCTAAGAACTAGAAAAACAAGAGCAAACCAAAACCAAAATTAGTAGAAGAAATAATGAAGATCACAGCAGAAATAAATAAAATTGAAACCAAAGAAACGCAAAAGATTAATGAAACAAAAAGTTGGTTTTCTGAAAAGATAAACAAACTAGACAGATCTTTAGCCAGACTAAGATAAAAAGAGAGAAGACCCAAATAAATAAAATCAGAGATGAAAAGGGAGATGTTACAAGTGACACTGCAGAAATCCAAAGGATTATCAGAGACTACTATGAGCAACTATATGCCAATAAATTGGATAATCTATAAGAAATGGATAAATTCCTAGACACATACAACGTACCAAGACTGAACCAAGAAGAAATCCAAAACCTGAATAAACCAGTCACAATTAACTAAATAGAAGCAGTAATAAAAAGAAAAGAAAAGCCCAGGACCTGATAGCTTCACGCTGAATTCTGCCAAGGATTCAAAGAACTAAAACCAATCCTGCTCAAACCATTCCAAAAAATTGAGGAGGAAGGGATACTCCCAAACTCATCCTATGAGGTCTATATCACCCCGATACCAAAACCAGACAAAGAAAAAACAAAAATAGAAAACTATAGGCCAATATTTCTGTTGAACAAAACACTAGCAAACTGAAATCAAACAATACATTAAAAAGATTATTCATCATGATCAAGTGAGATTCATCCCAGGGATGCAAGCATGGGTCAACATACATACAAATCAATCAATGTGATACATAATATCAATAGAAAGAATGACAAAAACCCTATGATTACTTCAAATGACACTGAAAAAGCATGCAATAAAATTCAACATCCCTTCATGATAAAAACTTTCAAAAAAATGGGTATGTAAGGAACTTAACACCATAAGAGCCATATGACAGACCCACAGCTAGTATCATACTGAATGGGGAAAAACTGAAAACCTTTCCTCCAAGATCTGGAACAAGACAAGGATGCCCACCTTTCACCACTTTCACCACTGTTACTCAACATAGTACTGGAAGTTCTAGCTAGAGAAATCAGATGAGTTAAAGAAATAAAGGGCATCCAAACTGGGAAAGAATAAGTCAAATTATCCTTGTTTGCAGATGATATGATCTTCTATCTAGAGAAACCTGAAGATCCCACCCAGACATTATCAGAACTGATAAACAAATTCAGTAAAGTTGCAGGGTACAAAATCAACATACAAAAATCGGTACCATTTCTATATGCCAACAATAAACAACCTGAAAAAGAATCTAAGAAAGTAATCCCATTTACAATAACTACAAATAAAATAAAATACCTAGGACTAAATGTAGCCAATGAAGTGAAAGATCTCTATGATGAAAACTATAATGATGAAAGAAGTTGGAGAACACAAAAAAATGTAAAGATACTCCATGCTTATGGATTGAAAGAACCAATACTGTTAAAATGTCCATACTACACAAAGCAATCTACAGATTCAATGTAATCCCCATCAAAATACCAGTGACATTCTTCAGAGAAATAGAAAAATAATCCTCAAATTTATTTGGATCCACAAAAGACGCACACTAGCCAAAGCCATCCTGAGCAAAAAGAACAAAACTGGAGGAATCACATTACCTGACTTCAATTTATACTATATATCGTAAATAATACACCATGGTACTGGCATAAAAGCAAATAGACCAATGGAACAAAATAGCGATTCCAGAAATAAATCCACATATCTATAGAGAACTTATTTGCAAGAAAAGTGCCAAGAACATACAGTGGAGAAAGGACAGTCTCTTCAATAAATGGTGCTGGGAAAACTGGATATCCATATGCAGAAGAATGAAACTAGACCTTTATGTCTCACCATAAACAAAAATCAAATCAAAATTGATTGAAGACTTAAATTGAAGACCTGAAACTATGAAACTACCAAAAGAAAACATTGGGGAAACACTTCAGGACATTGGCCTGGGCAAGGACTTTTTGAGTAACAGCCTGAGAGCAACAGGCGACCAAAGCAAAATTGGACAAATGGGATCACAACAAGCCAAAAACCTTCTGCACAACAAAGGAAACAATCAACAAAGTGAAGAGGCAACCCACAGAATGGGAGAAAATACTTGCAAACTACCCATTGATGAGAGATTAATAACTAGAATATATAAGGAGCTCCAACAACTTGATAGGAGAAAAATCAACAATCCAATTGAAAAATGCGCAAAGGATCTGAATAAACATTTCTCTAAAGAAAACATGCAAAATAGCCAACAGGTATGTGAAGAAATGTTCAACATCATTAACAATCAGAGAAATGCAAATCAAAACTACAAGGAGATATCATTTCACCATAGTTAAAATGACTTTTACTGAAAACACAGGAAATACCAAATGCAAGCAAGAATGTAGAGAAAGCAGAACCCTCATACAATGTTGGTAGAAATGTAAAGTAGCGCAAACACTATGGAAAACAGTATAAATGTTCCTCAAAAAACTAAAAATAGAACTATCACATGACCCAGCAATCCCACTGCTGATATTCCCAAAGGAGAGGAATTCAGTATATTGAAAAGCTATCTGCACTCCCATGTTTATTGCAGCACTATTCACAATAGCAAAGACATGAAATCAACCTAAGTGTCCATCAACAAATGAATGGATAAAGAAATTGTGCTACATATACACCATGGAATATTATATAGCCACAAAAAGAATGAAATCCTGCCATTGAAACAACATGGATGGAACTGGAGAACATTATGTTAAGTGAAATACACCAAGCACCAAAAGACAAATCTCATATATTCTCACTCATATGTGAGATCTAAATATTAAAAACAATTGATCTCATAGAGACAGAGAGTAGAATGACGGGTACCAGAAGCTGGGAAGGGTAGCACAGCGGAGGGGATAAAGTGGGAATGATTAATGGGTACAAAAATATAGTTAGATAGAATGAAAAATATTTCGTAGTACAACAAAATGACTGTAATCAACAATAAGTTAGGGCATACTTTAAAACAACTAAAAGAATGGAACCGCAATGTTTCTAATACAAGGAAATATTAAATGCCAGAGGTGATAGATACGCCAATTACCCTGATTTGATTAATTCACATTGTATGCCTGTATCAAAACATTACATGTACCCTATGAATATATACAACTACCATGTACCCATAATAATTAAAAATAAATATTAAGAGAGGAGAAAAATGGCGGATTAGGGGCGGTGTCCTGGCTCTCTGCTCTCAGAGTCGGAAGTGAAAAAGGCAGACTATTGCGTGCAAGTGAACTCCATTTCCATAGGACCAGTTTTGTGGACCTACAGAGAAACAGCACGGGACATTAGACTTCGGGGTAAAACAGAAGTGATTCGGACACTCTCTCACGGAACTCAGAGAGTAGGATGTGTGCCTTAGGGAGGGAGTCCAGCTCCCACCCTGGTTGGTTGCAGCGGCAGGGTGTTCTGACTCCTGGGAGAACAACCCTTACCCCACAGTGCCCCACACCCACTCAGGCAGGAAAGTGTCTGAAGTCAGCAGGAAGCGGTGGTGCAGGCAGACAGGCTGTGTGGAGTAAAAACTGGAGCGGGGAACATTTTGAACTCTCCGGTGCACTCCTCTGAGTCAGCCCTGGCTTGGGGAGGTCCCTAGCCGATGGGGCTTGACCCGGTTCCTCAGGAGTGAGTGCGGAGAGTGCCTTCTCAGGTTGGGAGGCTTCCAAGACTAGGACGGGGAGCGTATACCTTGGAGGAGACTCTGCCCTGGGAACTCGCTGAGGGTTTGGCAGACACAAAAAGCGAGTGAGCTACCCTGCAGCTGAACAGTTGGGACTCAGTGGGTTGGGGAAGCTGTAGACTCAGAGCATGGTTTGCAAGCTGCCCGCGTACCCTACTCCTCCACCTACTCCACGGGTGCCTGCAGAGTCGGCCCTCAGTAGGTGGTGGGACGGTTCTAAGTAGGCGGTGAGGTATCCTCCCATGGCCTGGAGACACTGAGGGTTGCTCTGGAGGTGGTCATGGTCCCCCTTCCTGTTCTAGCCTGGACAAGCAGGTCTGGCATTTGAAAGGGGGGGAAACAGAAGGATAGAGTCCGTCTGATCCCCCAACCCAGCAACCGCTCCTCGCATCCCCACGGCTCAGGTTCGGAATCTGAAGGGGTGGATAGAGGAGTGTGGTGACATTCGCTCCTGACTTGCCAGGCTAGTTTTGGGCAGTTTCCCACCCTACCCAGCGGTCTGCTCTCTGGGCCAAGAGAGGGGAACCCATTTGGGCAGGGCGGAGTTGCGAGGGAGGTTGCCTCGCCAGTTGTGACCTGGGAAGACACTGCCAACCGCCCTCTCCTGCGACTCTGGCCTGGTGACGTTGCACCAATGGGACTGACCGCTCCGTGGGCCGAGCTGGGAAGGAGGCTGTTCATCCTCAAACTCAGTTGCCAGACTGTTTCCTCCACTTCACCTCCGCTTCCCTGCTAGAGGCTGAAGGACGGTACAGGCAGCCTATCAGATTTTGGTTCAGAAGTCAGTCCCAGCATCTCCGATCCTAGACAAAGAACCGAGATGAGGAAAACCCAGCAAAAGACCACAGGAAACATGAAGGATCAGAGGGAGAAGTCGCCTGCAAAAGAAAGTAATCAATCAACACCAGCTGATAGCAACATACATGATACAAGTAAACTAACAGAGGAAGAATTCCAAATATGGATTGTTAGAAAACTAAATGGTACTGAAGAGAAAATTTATTCCCAACACAGGGAAACGACAAGAACGATTCAGGAAATAAATGAAAAATACGCCAAAGAAATTGAATTGATAAAGAAGAATCAAACAGAAATCCTGGAAATGAAGGAAATATTCAAAGAGCTCCAAAACTGAAAGGAGAGTCTTAAGAACAGGATGGACCATGCTGACAAGAGGATTTCAGAGCTTGAAGATAATGCGTATGTGCTAAACAAATCAGAAGAAGAAGGGGAACACAGAAACAAGAGACAAGACCAAAGTTTGCAAGAAGTATGGGATTATGTAAAAAAACAGAACCTCAGGGTGATAGGGCTACCAGAGGAAGAAGAGGAGCATTCACAAGGGCTAGAAAAATTATTTAATGAAACATCGGAGGAAAATGTGCCAGGCCTGGCCAGAAATCTTGATATTCAGACACAAGAAGCATACAGAACTCCTGGGAGAATCAACGTGAAAAGGCAATCACGTGACATGGATATTAGGCTGACAAAAGTAAATACAAAAGAAGCAATCCTCTGTACAGTCAGGCAAAAACAGAAAATAAGCGACAAAGGTAGGCCTATCAGATTAACTGCAGACTTCTCAGCTGAAACCCTACAAGCTAGAAGGGACTGGGTACATATCCTTAATCTTCTAAAACACAGAAAAGCCCAACCTAGAATTATTTATCCGATAAAATTAAGTTTCATCTATGAGGGTGAAATAAAGTCTTTCTCAGACAAACATTCTCTAACAGAATAGGCAAAGACCAGACCAGCCCTACAGAAAGTACCTAGAACTGCTTTTCACACTGAACAGGGAAATAGGCACTCTTCAAAGTAAAACCTTCAAAGAGTTAAAGGCTAGAACCTCAACTGCAGGATGGCACAAGGAGTAAAATCAACTGGACTTTACCCAACAATATGAATGGAAATCTTCCTCAAATTTCAATCCTTTCAATTAAACTTAATGGCTTAAACTGCCATGGGAAGAGAAATAGACTGGCAGAGTGGATAAAAATACACAAACCTAGTATCTGCTGTATACAGGAAACACATCTAACCCACAAGGATGCTTTCCAGCTAAAGGTCAAGTGATGGAAAACTATCGTCCCAGCAAACGGAAGTCAAAAGAAAGCAGGTGTATCTACACTATCTGCAGACCACATAAACTTTAGAACAACAAAAGTAAAAAGGATAAAGACGGCCACTTCATAATGGTGAAAGGGACGATCCAAGAAGATTTAACTATTCTTAATATTTATGCAACCAATGCAGGAGCACCTAACTACATAAAGCAAACCTTGTCAGATCTTAATAACATGTTAAACGATACTGCCATAGTAGTAGGAGACTTCAACACTCCACTGAATGAACTGGACAGATTCTCCAAACAGAAAATGGGCAAAGAAGTAACGGACTTAAACAGAGCTCTTGACCAAAAAGATCTGACAGATCTCTACAGAACATTACACCCAAAAAAAGCTGAATTTACATTCTACTCAGCAGCCCATGGAACCTTTTCCAAAATTGACCAAATACTGACCCACAAATCAGATCTCAACAAATTCAAAAAAACAGAAATTATACCATGTGTCTTCTCTGATCATAGAGGTATAAAACTAGAGTTCAAATCCTATAGAAACTCTCACCACTTCACAAAGTCATGGAAACTAAACAATATGTTACAGAAAAACTCTTCAGTCAAGGAGGAAATTCAGGGGGAAATCAGGAGTTTCTTCGAACTAAATGATAAAGCAGACACAAGTTACCAAATCCTGTGGGATACAGCAAAAGCATACCTAAGAGGAACGCTAATAGCAATAAATGCTTACGTCGAAAAAACAGAAAGCATAGATATTGACATCCTAATGAATAGACTCAATGACTAGAAGAGGAAGAGCTAACCAAACTCTATCCTAACAGAATAAAAGAAATAATAAAGATCAAAGCAGAACTAAATGAAATTGAGAACAAAAGAATAATACAGACAATCAACAAAACCAGAAGCTGATATTTCGAAAAGATAAACAAAATCGATAGCCCTCTGACTAGACTCAAAAGAACTCAAAGGGAAAGGATTCCACTAAACTCAACTAGAAATGAAAAAGGGGAGATCACAACAGACACCACGGAAATACAAAACATTATCTTTGATTATTATAAAAAACTATATTCTTGAGAGATTAAAGATGGCGGACGAGAAAAGCCGCCAGCCAGAGTTTCTCTGCAAAAAAGACAGATTTCAGAAGAAAGCGGAAGAAATAAGCAAGCAGACAAGCATACATCCGACGAGGGTCAGAAGGAGGGATACCTGAGACTACGAGAGACTCCATGGGAGGAGGTTGCAGAGGAGAACTGGAATGAGAAGGCCCACAAGAAGCTTGGAGACCAGCGAAAAGGGTAGGTGGAGCAGCTAACTTTCCCCTCCCTTGCATCTCGGACTGCTGGTGGGCTCCTGGGTGGTTGGAGAGACCTGCTAACACCAGCCCAGAGATGGCTAATGCCGGTGAGCGGTGAGCCTCTTGTGGCCACGGCGCCAGGCTCCCAGCTCCCCCGGGGACACCTCCCAGCCCACAGACTAAAGCCGATCGGCAGGCACCATATTGCCTCATTCTCCCCTCCCCCTTCCCTACCCATGGCTGCCAAGAGAGACAATTTAGCCACAACAGGAGGCATCCCAAGGGAACGGGACCTTTCCATTTGGGGCCCTACAGAAGACTGAGGGGTACTCAGACTGTGAGCTCCCTATCCGCCAGCCCTCCCAGGCGCTGCTGACCCGGTAACTCCAGGAAAACAGGGCAGATGCCGAGGCTGAGAGACATCGACCCAGCTTGGGCATGCTGTGGGTGACTTAGGACTGACATGCCACTTCCTGGTGGGGTCAGGGTTTGAATTCCGGGGTCCAGGGATCAGACCTGCAGACCAGACCCGGTGCACCCAAGTCTCACATTGCCCTGCAGCAGAGAGGGGACATTTGTGAACGTGCCTACTTGGTGTGTGTGCCTTCCAGGGCGGATCAGTGTGCTTCAGAGGCAACTCTCCTTGCAGGGAAGGGCTGTGTCCCCAGCCCAGGCTGCTATCCTGGGCAGGGAACCTCCCGGCCTGCATCACAGCCAGGGGAGACCCGTTGGCGTGAGGTCAAGCCTGCTGACAGAAGCCCAGGAGAAACTGCGGAGCAGGGGAGGGTGGAAAGGACTGAGACTTGCTCCAGACCGCAGGTCTCAAACAGCCCCACCCCCACACACAGACTTTCTGGCTCAGTGGGGCCATTTCAGCCCCTCCCTGACAGCTTTGCCCAGAAGCAAAGAAAAAACCTTTGACCCCGGCTAACAGCAACTGTGGTAGTTGAGGGCAGGCTTACTGAACCCAGCTCCACCCAGATTCACTCCCAGACCTGCCCCCACTGAGATGGAGAATAAGGACAGACCTGGAAATCCCAGGGCAGCACCCACCATCTGAGGCACTAGAGTGCCTCTTGAGAGGAATAAGAGCTGGATACAGGACCCAAAAACAACACTGTAGTCTGTTCGTCCCAGCAAGCGCCACCTACTGACAGAGAGATCATTCTTCACACCCTTTTACCACATCTACTGACTCATTACAGGGTGTCATTGAATCTCACCCACAAACACCACCTAATGGCTCAGAGACTAAATAAGGTGTGTCATTATCCAAACGAAAACCTAAAAGCAAGAAGCAACAACTGATCCAGATGCAAAGAAATCAGCAAAAGAACTCTGGAAGTACAAAGAATCAAACGAAAAGTGCATCCCGAAAGAGGAACACTAGCTCTCCAGAAATGGACATCAACCAAAGGCAGAACATGAAAATGACAGAGGAAGAATTTTGAACATGGATTGTAAGAAAACTCAACGACATGCAAGAAAAAATAGATAACCAACACAAAGAAACCACAAAAAAAAATCCAGGACCTTGAAGAAAAATTCACTAAAGAAATTGAAATATTAAAGAAAAATCAAACCGAAATCCTGGAAATGAAGTGTCTATTCAAGGAACTACAAAACACAGTGCAAAGCCTCAAGAACAGGTTAGATCAAACAGAAGAAAGAATCTCAGAGATTGAAGATAAAAGCTTCCCTCTAAATAAGTCAGTCACAGAGATAGAGCAGAGAAATAAGACAAAAGAGCAAAGTCTACAAGAAGCGTGAGATTATGTGAAGAATCCTAATGTGAGGGTTACGAGGATTCAGGAAGGGGAAGAAGAAAACACACAAGGGTTGGATAAGTTATTTGAAGATATAATAGAGGAAAATTTCCCAGGCCTTGCTGAAAAACTAGATATCCAAGTACAAAAAGCTCAAAGGACCCCAGCGAGATTCAATGCAAATAGGAAGACACCACGACATACAGTCATCGGACTGACCAAAATATCAACTAAAGAAGCCCATGTATGAGCTTAAAGGCGAAAGAAGCAAGTAACATACAAGGGAAAGCCGATCTGAATAACGCCAGACTACTCAACTGAAACCTTACAAGCAAGGAGAGCCTAGGACCCTATTCTTACTCTTCTGAAACAGAATAATGCCCAGCCTAGAATTTTGTACCCTGCAAAACTAAGTTTTGTATACGATGGAGAAATAAAGACATTCTCAGATAAGCAAAGACTGAGGGAATTCGCCAGGACATGACCAGACCTCAAAGAAATACTCAAAACAGTGTGACACATGGATAACCACAATAAGCACTCATGAATGTAAAACTAAAGATCAAAGGCCAGATACCACAATGGCTCAAGGGAGAAAACAAAGCAACAAAGTTCAACCCAACAGAATGAACGGAAATCTGCCCCACCTGTCACTTCTCTCAATAAATGTGAACGGCTTGAACTCCACACTCAAGAGACATAGGCTAGCTGAATAGATAAAAAAAATACAAGCCAAGTATCTGCTGTCTTCAGGAAACACATCCAAACTACAAGGATGCATTTAGACTAAAAGTAAAGGGGTGGAAAACAATATTTCAAGCAAACGGAAGCCAAAATAGCGCTGGTGTGGCAGTTTTGATTTCAGATAACTTAGTCTTTAAATCAACAAAGGTACTAAAAGACAAAAAAGGTCACTATATAATGGTGAAGGGTACACTTCAACAAGAAGACATAACAATTCTAAATATGTATGCACCCAACTTAGGTGCACCCAGATTCATAAAGCAAACTCTACTTGATCTAAACAA
>CAUYRT010066305.1:0-31216 GCA_963574885.1 Lepilemur ruficaudatus
ACCCTCGTTTCTGTGAGCAGATGAGGCAGCACAATGAGCAAGCTAATTAGGAGTTTCAAGGCTGATGAGGCCTGTCTAGAATACAGTCCAGGGCGCGGTGACTTGCGCCTGTAGTCCCACCACTTTGGGAGGCCCAGGTAGCAGGAGGATCACTTGAGCACAGGAGTTTGAGGCTATAGTGAGCTATGATGATGCCATTGCACTCTAGCCTGGGCAAAAGGGCAAGATCCTGCCTCTTTTTTTTTTTTTTTTTTTAAACCTAGACTATAATCTACATGATTTCCAAGGGCACAAGGACATTGGGACCCATTAGAATTCTGAGCCTAAGGAGGTCCACTGCAGTTGCACAGGTCCCTCCGCTCTCCTCACACCCTGGCATGGCAGAGCTGTTGCTTCCCACAGCCCCCACAGCCCCCCTGTCCAATCCCACTTCTCCACTCCACTCCATGGGAAATGCAAGGAGTTACAAACTGTAAAGGTTTCCTTGTGGGTCCTGGATCTCTGACCTCATTTGCCCACACATGTGGGGACAGAGTATTACATGATATTAGAGGAACCAAGAACCCTGGAGGTCATTCCGTACTTCCTAGCAGCCAGCGTGAAACTTCCTATATGTCATCTGTGGCCAATGCCCATCCCCCTCCTGCCCAAGCTCTCCCAGGAACCAGAGGCTCCTGGCCTCCTTCCCACGATGGACCTTCCCTCCAGGATGTCAACTATCATTTCTTCCCTAAGTCTATCTTCTCCCAGGCAGAGTCTCAGTCTTTTCCTTAAGGGAATGTTTCTTAATCATCTTAACACAGTCAGGATTTAGCTCAACACCTGCGCTCACCCCAATCACAGATTTTATTTTAACTGCACTGTAATCCCCGTCACTAGAGCCTCATAAGAGTTCCCTGAGATCAAGGGCCATTGATTACTGATCATTGTCAACATCCACCAGGTCTGGAGCACTAGAGGATTTATGGAGGAACATTCACTAAATTGTTTCTGAAAGTGAAATGATAACCATATTGCATGGCTTCCAAATCTTCCAACTCATCTTTCTTTGGATCTGCTACAGACTCAGAAAAATATGAAATCCAGAACTTAACACAGGTAGACTCAACAGGCAAATATAGTTGTACAAAAAGAGAAGGACCACCCTCCTCTGTGGCCATAGTATTTCCCTTCCTTGCTACCTCGCATCCTCCCTCGGGCAGCAGCAGCCTTTCATCAGTCTTCAAGCCTATCCTACTTTTGCCTCATTCATAAGGCACATTTTCCCAAAGATGGAAAGGAGAAGTGTGAGCACAGGGAAAGACACCCTAGTCACCCCTCTGGCCCCTTTTTCTACCACTGCCCCAACTCAAAGCTCTGTACCTCACGGGTTTTTTTCCCAGAAAATGTAAACTTCTTAAAAACTGTCTTCCACAACTCCTAGCACAGTGCTAGGCACACAGCTGGTTCCTGCAAGACAGTGTAGAAGTTACGAATGGGCTCTGCAATCAGGCACCCCAAGCTTGAATCTTAACTTCACCATTTCTCAGCTCTGTGACAGTGGCCAAGCACCAAACCTCTTGATGTTTTTGCCTCCTTATTTGTAAAATGGAGACAGTGACATTAGCTACCACACAGGGCTGCCATGGGGATTACATGAGACAATACATGTGAAATATCTGGTCTGTAGTACATGCAAGAATTGTTAGTTATCATAAGAATAATTGTTTAATAAATATCTATTGAGCTAATTATAAGTAAATGCAAAGTCACAACATGGAACAATCTTGTGCTAGGTTCGTACTTTTTCATACCAATCTAGAGCATTTACAGAGCCTTCTCTGTGCAAGCTGCTGAGGGTACAAAGATGAACAGCACCTGGGAAGATGATGCTACTTGGGAAAATATTCTTTTCTGTATTATATTTGATACTGTGTCTCTCTTAAGGTGTTAGCAGGTATCAAAAAAAATCTTCTTTAAGCACCTCCGTTAATCCTTTGGGGTCTCAGTTTCCTCACCTGCAAAGCCAGGTGATTTGGTTACTTGGTGTTCCAGCTTTAACACTGTATGACTTTATAATCATGGGGATATGGTTGTTTATAAAAACTCCACTGTCTCAGCAGCTTTTCTTTCATTGTTCTTTTCATGGACTAGGAAGCCCATGGGGACTCATTTTTGGGGTCATAAAAGAGGAAGAATCTAGACTTCTCAACCCACTGGCTTTGATGACCACAGGGTAGGGGCAGGAGTGTTCTCTTCAGACCTGAGAAGCTAGCACATAACTCTCTAGGAGGCTGGTGTGCCTGAGGTCTCTGTGGGGGGCCCAGCTGCAGCCCCCACGCAGGCCAGGACAGAGCAAAGAGATGTTTCCAGGCCAAGACCTAGAGCAGGAACCATTCAGCCTTTCTCTGCCTTAGACAGTAGTCCAGTTTCTCTCAGCAGGCAGTGACCTGTGCCAAGATTCACCAAGGCATTGATGGTCCATTGGATGGCCACGGACCCTCACTTTCTTCCTAGGTCCATTGAACAAAAAGAAAAATAGGCAATTGATCAAAATCGATCATTATATTATTTCTGAGTAAGTTTTCAAGCACAATGCATTGCAGGATGGCAGGACCACTTAAAAGAACATCTCTTGGATGTTGTTTCATCTTGGGACAGATGGGAATGGACCAGTGTGTGAGTTCTCTAGACAATGACACTGACAACAAGAGCTCTCCAGCACACAGATGCCTCCCCACCCAGCAGCTGCACAGGGCTGCTTGCTATGGCCATTTAGCAAACCAATTTAGAAATATGAAGAATAAAATTCTAAGGGAATAGGGCTCAGTGACTCCTTACTACAGTCAAGAAGGAGCTGGCTCTTAACCTCGCATGTGCCATCTCCAGCGGGGGCAGAAAGAGCCTTCAAAGTGCTTAACAAAGACGAGTCAGGAGTCCAAATTCCCTTGCTCTCTCCTGCTTTCCATCAGCCACAAGCGCGGGCTGGCATTTTACTAAATGATTGATTGTAGATATTGCTAACAATTGAATTGCTATAGATTGCTCAGGGAAAACAGGAGAGGAAAAATTGAATTGAAGCCTGATTCTAATTTCACATCCTGGCAACCCTGTACAAACAGCTCTCGGTATATCCACGTGCCAGTGTACACCCTCCCTTCCCAGCCTCAGGTAGTCCTCCAGAGGCGAAGCTCAGGACCTAATCTCAGAGCCTGACAGCCACAAAATTATCATTAAGCCTCTTGTCAGCGGAGCCAGCTCTCACTAGGAAAAACCATTCTGTTAGCCAAAAACTCACAACTTGAAGGGGATAATTCATTCTCTCCACCCCCACCCCAAATGTACACACACAGTTTTCTCTATGAAAAGGAATCATCTTTGTTACTTCTATGTTAGTGGGAGATAAGCCCAGTTCTAGCATTTCTGACAAATGCTGAGGAAACATTTCTCTGTTTATTTTTCAGAGTGGAGGTTGCTTCAAAGGGACTTAGGGAGAGATCTTTTGCATAGTTTCTCTTGGAAGATGGAGGGACAGAGGCTGTAGGGAAGAAGCTTTCAGAGAGAAGGGTGTGGCGTGGAGCCCACATTAGAAGACCAATTCCTGGTTCTGTAAGTTGTTTGGATCTTCAGCCAGGTCTGGCCCAGAAAAAGTACATATTCAGTGCAGGCTGGAGGATGTCAGCCTTTGGCCTCATGAAGCACGAGGTTTTTTGTTCATTCGTATTTGGAGGCAAGAGTTTGCAGTTTTTGGCAGCTGTAAACCTTGCCATATGCTGAGCGAGAGTGAGCGAGGGTTGAATTACATGCTGCCTAATCTTTTGGTGTATCACAGCTGAGTCACATCCATTTTGACACTCAGAGGATATAAATAGAAAGATTTGGGGGGCAGAAATAAGACATCTATATATCTTAGACTTTTTCAAGTTCTCCTTGCTAGTATGTGCTGTTTTCCTTAGCAGACTCGCCTGTGATCAAACAAAATCAGAGAAGGAAGAGCCTTTGTTCAAACTTTTGAATATCTTTGATGCATTAGATTAGGAAAGCCTGGTTGAAAGAGAACAAACATGTTTTATTTCTTAGAACTATGTGTGTGTCCTGGGCGAGGGACGGGAGGAGGAGGAGAAGCCCATGGGTAATGAACACGAGATGGAATCTGATGGGGCCATTCCCATCCTGATGCCTTCACAACCTCAAGGATGGGGAAGCCAGAGTCATGCAGTGATTCCTACACCAGGAGTCTGAGCTCAGAAAACATCAGGGCACAAGGCCAGAATCTGTTGAATTCTCCTGTTTTATACTCCCATGGCTTGACAAAGTGATGCATTACTTTGTTGGTTTTCTTGCTATCTTCTGAGGTGGAACATAAAGTTTCAACATGTTTTGTACCAAAATGGGTACACTAAAGAGGTCTGGCCTATAGATACCCCGAAAGAGTCTGCCCCAGAGGAGGAGGAAGTAACCAGCAAGGTCTAGTTACACGCCGTGGAAGATAGGTGACCTGGGAGAGTCAACATGTCAAACACGTTCACAAATATTTCCTAAGCAATCACCAGAAAAGTATGAATTTAAAAGGCATAGTTCCTGCCCTGAGGAGCTTATAATATTAATATGGGGGGATGAATATTTAACAATTAGAAGATAGTAAAGCTAGAGGCAAGCAAAGGCAGAGCCTTTCTAGAAGTTTGCCAGAGTGAAATCAGAGATAGAAAAACTTAAAAGGCCATTTAGCCTCAAGATTTAGCCTTCCCTCTGGAGGTCTAACTTAATTAGCACTACACTGGGTAATTACTAAGATTATTACTTCTCAAGGTATGGAATTTAAAACCCTTGATAGGCCTTTGAAAAATGAGGGGTAGGAGTGTGTGTGTGAGAGAGACAGAGAGAGTGAGAGCACGCAAATGAAAAGAGAGAAGAGAAAGGAAAGGAGGGAGGTGGAGGAGAAAGGACAAGGTGGGGGGAGGAGGGGAGAAAGGGATCCTTGACCTAGGTCTGAACCGCTACGCACTTTCTACTAACAGCAGAATTGTTAAAGTCACCATCACTCACACATGCCTTTCAGATACCTAAATACGTGAGAAGCATCGAATGTGCTTCACAGAATCGGCTAAATAAAACCGATTCTGACACCACGGCCTGTGGCATCCCCACTCCCCGTGAGCTGCCTGGCGGTGGGAAGGTTCAAGCACAGGCACAAAGAGGACAACAAGCCTCCCGCGGGACGGGGCCTTGAGAACCTTGACTTTTCAGGTGCTCAGATAAAGAAGGGAGCATGTTTGTGTGTTCATCTGAGTGGAGAGAGATAGGAAAGATTAATTACGTCCTGAAGTAGTGTATAATTATCAAGCACATTTAATGTCACTGTGTATTTATGGCAATTTTCAAAGTAATTTTACATCATTATCTTATATTATTCCCACAAGATTTTTTTATGTGTTTTTCCGAAATTACATAGTTTTAAGAAGAGCTCTACGCACTTTTTTGAGCTTCATTCTAACATCAATATAGGAGGGTGAGCTAATGTCGAAGCTCTATGCGTATTGGCTTTCAATTAGACACCTATATCTTCCCTGTCTCTCCTCGTCTCTCATAGCCTCATGACATAGGAAGTAAAATTGGATCAGGGCCCCTAGTGGAGGTCACAGAATAGAGACTTTTTGGTTCAACTCTATTCCCTAAAGGCAAATAAAATTTTAATGGGATGGAAAATAGATAAATAAAAAAGCTGACTTTCTTCAATGAAACTAGGATACAGTCATAACTCAAACCTCAGTCTCTAAGGAATGGATGCTAAATAGAGTCAAATTGGGGCCTAATTGAGGGAAAGCATAAGAATAGACACAAACCTCTACTGACCTCTGGTAGGATACGAAGTTCTCCTTAAGAAATGGCCCAGGAATTGCTTGCTGTAAGTGTCAGGGTCTGGGGATGTGGGGAGGGCCCAAAAGTTTCCAAATGTCCTGTCGCAGGCAGTGGAAAGGTCGGCAGGGCCGGCCTGGTACTGCGTACAAAAACGTGTCTGCAACAGGCCAGGTGGAGAGGAAGCCCAGTGGCAGAAGGAGCAAGACCGGACATGGCATTTGTAGCAGTGATTCCACACCTACTGGTAAATGTGTTCTCAACCAAAGATGCCCCGCCTCCCCACCCCCAGGGCAAATTTGGCAATATCCAAAGATATTTTTGGTTGGCACAACTGGTATCAAGTGGGTAGAGGCCAAAGATGATCTATATCTAAAATGTGCAGGATGTCCCCTACAACAAAGGATTATACAGCCCACAGTGTTAATAGTGACAGGGTTGAGAAGCTCTCTAACTTTAAACAAATTACTTAACTCTTCTGGGCCTTAATTTCTTCATTTGAAGAATTGGGACAAATAAATATATACTTTATCGAGTCATTGTGTTGGTTAAATCACACAGAAGTATCATATGAAATAATATTTTGCACAATGCTTGACACCTTGTAAGTACTTGATAATAAATGTTGACAATTGTTGTCTCTCTGTGTGCACACATGCACGTGTGTGTGTGTGTGTGTGTGTGTGTGTGTAAACAAGTACAAGTATGTCTGTTGTTTCTCTGGTCCATTCTTGACATTGTTTGCCTCCATAAAGCATCTTTTTTGTGTGTGTGTGTGACATAGTCTTGCTCTGTTGCCCTGGCTAGAGTGCGGGGGCATCAGCCTAGCTCACAACAACCTCAAACTCCTGGGCTTAAGCAATCCTCCTGCCTCAGCCTCCTGAGTAGCTGGGACTATAGGTATGCACCACCATGCCCAGCACAAAGCATCTTTTTGCAAAAATTTTAGTTCTCCAGCACTTTCTCAAAATGGCCTACCTCACTGGTAACTGTTCTTTGATAAATGTGGCAAAAATGCATGCAGGAACTAATCAGGTTATGGTCAAGGAAAGTCTGATTCAAGTGATTGGTGCAACACACTATTCTGATTTTTAGAATAAGGGTCATAAACCATCATTCCAACTTTACTTAACCAAATCGGAGTAAAACCTAGGCCAGCTAAACCCTTGGATAATTAACTGTTCTTAGGTATGTTTTCTGGATCATTGAAGATTCAGATATGTAAGCACCAACACTTTCATTTCCAAAAAAAAGTGGCATTTATGGCATTTAAAAAAATCTTCCTGAAGTGGACTGTATACTTCTCTGTAGTTTTAACAGAGGACATTCACAGTTTAAACTTTTCTTCATGACTCAAGATCATTACTACTAACATCAATTATCACATATGCTTCAAAATACAATGATGATTTCAGGATCTACTGAAGTTAGAGCTTACTCCACACACTACATAGAGCCAGAGCACTTTGCTTTTTGATCTTTTGTTTATATTAAGAGGGTTTTTTTTTCCTTCTTAATTCTTTGTTATAACATTTCTAAATAGCTCTTCCCTCAAACATGACTGTAATTAGCGTGATGCCAAGGGTGGATTTAAAATTTTAGAGGCCTGAAGCTCATACAACTGTTGGTTGTTGGGGCAGGGGGCTCTTTAAGAAAAAGAATACAAAATTAGATACCAAATTGGACAGTAGGAGTATTCCTGGAAGTGAGAACTCTGGTTAAGCTAGCAATGATTTAATAATAGACAGAAGTGATTATATACAAAAAGTGATTATATATACAAATATATCCCAATGAACCCTAATCCACTTCTACTTAGCAGGGGCTCAAAAATGCCTCCAGCCTCTTCAACGCTATCTGACATGAGGTGATGTGTGCTGGAGGGCAAGTCAGAGGACAACAGACAGTCTAGGCCAGGTGTGGTTAAAATATCTTACCTTTGCAAATTTTATGAAACCTTATAACCTGGTGAACACATTATGGGGGTCGCTTATTGTGGACCTGCCTCCATAGTGGTCTGATGCAGGACTGCTCTCTTTTATCTATTATAAGCTAGAAAACCAGAGCCAACTTTGACAGAGATATGTATGCCATGCGAAAGAACAGACTCTGAATAAAGATTAGGACATCTCCTTGGAGTGAAGCATGGGACTTGTGTGTACAGAATTTGAGACACGTGCACAAAATGTCTCTTTTACTAATCTCTTCTTTCTAGCTGTGTTTTGCCAGATGAGGAAAACTATTCAATCTGTTAGGGTCATTCTTAAGAGCATCCTCTTAGTATAGTTTTTTTTCCAATTGTTACATAATAATTGCACTTATTTATGGAGTACAGTATGATATTTCGATACCGGTATATAATGTGTAATGATCAAATCAGGGAATTAGCATATCTATCACCTCAAACATTTATCATTTGTGTTGGGAACATTCAAAATCCTCTCTTCTGGCTATTTGAAAATATAGAATAAATCATTGTTAACGTTAGTCACTCTACAGTGCTACAGAGCACTGGAACTTATTCCTCCTATTTAGCTATCATTTTTTATCTGTTAACCAACCTCTCCCTATCTCTTCCTCCCTCTACCCTTCCCAGGCTCTAGTTACCACTATTTAGTATGAATAGTTCTGAATATGGTTTAGGTTAAAGTAAACATGACTATATGCAGTTGGTGCCTTTTTCAGTTGTAAAAATTCAAGACTTGGGCCACTTAAGGTTTTTAATAAAAAGCAAATATTTGTTTTTCCCTTTGTTCCTCTTTACTGCTGTTTCCTTTTAATTTTTAAATTTTGAAATAATTTTTAGACTTACAGAAAAGTTGCAAAAAACATTTAAAGATCCCTGACATCCTTCACCCAGTTTTCCTAACAACATCTTAATAAACAATGATCAAAACCAGGAAATTAACATTGATGCAATAGTACTAGCTAATCCATACACCCTATTAGAAGAATTTCACCAGTTTTCCCACTCATGTATTTTTTTACTGGTCCAGGATCCAGTCCAAGATCCACATTGCATTCAGTTGTCATGTCTCCTAATTCTTCTCTAATTTGTGGCAGTTACTTAATCTTTTTTGTCTTTTATTACTGTGACACTTTTGAAGCAAGTATATTGGCCAGTTATTTTGTTGAATGTCCCTCAATTTTGGTTTGACTAATAATTTTTCATAATTGTACTTTTTTTTGACAAGAATACCATAGAGGCTATGTTTTTTGTTTTTTTTTTTCATAGAGGCTATGTTGTGCATTCCTTGTTGTCCCATATCAAGGGATATACAATATGTACATATTTTATTACTGGTGTGTTAACTTTGATGACTTGGGTAAGGTGGTGTATGCCAGGTTTTTCCACCATAAAGTCATTATATTTCCCTTTGTAATCTTTAGGAGAGAAAATTTGAGACTATGCAAATAGTCCTGTTTCTTATTCTTTTGCTAATTTTAGTGCCCAATGATGGTTCCTGCCTGAACAGTTATTGCTTAAGAGCAATTTTTATTTATATCATTTCTTCTACATTTATTAATCAGAATCCTACTATAAGGAAGAGTTGTCCTTTCTTCATCCTCTTAATCATTCATTCAATTCTTTATATCAAATTAGACCCATATATTTTATTCTATGGAGTACAACCCATTATTACCATTTTGTTGTTCAAATCGCCCAGTTTACACCACGTGGAGATCATTCAAGTTTCTTATATCTTTCAACATGACCCCATCAGTTTTGAATACTTCCTAATTTTCTGGCACCACGAGAAGTTCCAGACCAATCTTACATTTTCCCTGGCTCAATCCTGGAGTCAACCATTCTATAGGAACCTTGGTTCCTTTTATTGGAGAATGGCATTTAGGAACCAAGATATAGATGCTAGATGTACTCACTGATACTAGGATGTCATTTATAGGAAATATGTGCATGTATATTACACATATCTATATTTACTTCTTTATCCATCTGTATATATAATAAAAACCATGAGTTTATGCTAACACCTCCTGTTCTAACACTACAAGTTTTATTCTAGCTTCCTCTTCCTTCCTTATTTGTAACTTCTTTCTTCTACTTGAGAAATGTGGCTCTTACCATTCACGTTTTTATTTATGTGTTCAATGTTAGTAGACACATACTTTCAGAATTTCTATACCACATCCCCATGAGAAACACATTTACTGACTAGATGACAATATTTGTATACAGTTCTTTTTATAATTTTGTGTATATAGAGGTCTTTAGTGCTCTAGTAAAAAGTCAAAATATTGCTTTCCAATGTTACTTAGATTAGTTCTTTTGCCACTATTGTGTTCTATTTTGGGCTCCCCGAGCATCCTGGTTGAATTTAATCAATTATTAAAGGACAAGAAGGAGATTATGTGAAAGTTTCCCATAGTTCTGGCCATTACCCATTCTTTCCACCCTGTTTTCATCCATCCCTTGTAGGTACCCAATCTCAATCCCTTCTGGTTTATTCTTTCTGTATTACTTATGTACAAATGAGCAGATATATGTATTTGCTCTTAATATTCCATTTTTTCTTACATGAAGAGTAGCATACTATATTCTTTTCATTTTCCTTTTTTTCCACTTAAAATATATCCTGAAAAATCACTACCTATCATTTCATAGAGACTTTCCTTATTCCTTTTGTTATGGATACATAGTACTCCATGTGTGGATGAACCATGGTTTATTCAATTCCTCTACGTATAGGCATTTAGATTGCTTCCAATATTTTGCAATTACGAACAATGCTTCAATAAACAACCTTGTGCATAAGTACTGTCATATCATTGGAAGTGTATTTTAGGTTAGATTTCTAAAATGGAATTGCTTGGTCAAACAGTAAATGTATATTTAGGTTTGCAAAGTATTGCTCAGTGTCACTCTGGAAAGATTGTACCAGCTTCATTTCCCACCAGCAATGTACAGAGCTTCACCAACAGAATGTGTTGTAAAATTTATTAATTTCTGCTAATCTGATATGTAACAAATGGTTTCTCAGTGTTACTTTAATCATATTCCTCTAACTATGAGTGGGTGTGAACAACTTTCATATGTTTAAGAGCCGTTTTTATAGCATTTCTTGTGAATTGTCTGTTCATTAATACAAAAGCCAGCAACAGAAATGGCCAGGAGACTTTCATATCTGGCATCCAGAACTGAACTTCAGACATTGAGACTTTAGACGTGCCTGTTTCCTCAGCCTTATCCCACACTGGGCAGACAAAATTCTATTTCTTCCAGAAGATGTAGTTTGGTCAGTGTCCTGACCAGGCTCAGTGATCTAAGTTTTCAAGGCTATGGTTATTTTTAGGTTTCCCATGTCAATAAAAAACATTTTTGCAGATGCTTAAAAGTAAGCCCTGTGTTTGGTGTGGAAATCATGAAGTTAACCATTAACATGGGCCCCTGGTATCTTTACATTTGAGTTTCAGGCTTTGGTCCTCATGTTTCATACTAGGAAAAGTTAATCAACTCACCATTTGGTAAAGGCCAAAGCAGGGGAATGACCTCATGACCAATGATTTTGTGTTCCAGATCCTTGTGAATTCTTTTACCTCTCTGTTTGCAAAAGGAAAAGGGAATTTTTCTGAGTTTCATTTGAATTAATCACATCTAACAGCTCTTCAGAGGAAAGAAAAATCAATCTTGTAAATTGCAGGTCCTGCCAGGGGAGTCACACATTAGGCATCATTTATGTGCATGTGGTCAGACCAGAAATGGAGCTGGATTTGATCCATTGAGGCCAAACCTTCACCAAAGGCAGCATTTCTGCCACTCTCTGTCTTTTCAATAATGTGTCAGTAAGAACTGGATCAATCTGAACAACAGTGCCGTAAGTGGATCTTAATTTCAAGATTTTCTGCTATATCTTGTCCTCTTTTAATTCTCTAAATCAAAAGAGGTTATTTGTTTAATTTAGCCGCATTGTAAAATTAAATAAGGAAATATCTTCCTTTGCTCACAGTCTCCAGGGCTGGAAAGGAAGCTATGCAGTAACTGTACAAGCCTTATTTATTAATAGGTCACACAGCTCAATGGCACAAAGTAGGAGCTTCTAAAAGGCATACCTCCTCTCCCCATGAGTGATAGCACCAAGAACTCTGGCTTGACACCTACAAAGGCTTCTACTTACATATGACCTGTATTTGTTAGTTACAAGGGATTAAGGAAATTGATCTATGCTTAGGGTCCCCATTACCCTAAACTGCTCATAAATCCATCTATAATTTGGAAAAAGTAAATAAGGGGTAAACTGACTAAGAAGAGTCTATTGTTGACTTGTGGTGTGAAATTCGAGGTCTTCTTTGTATTACCAGCTATATTTCTGTAGACCCAAATCTATGATGTTTCAGTTAAGGACCATGAACTATAAACTCAAGTTCACTTCTTTACTGCAAACTTGGTTAAGAAAGAGGTGCTATCAATGCAAACATTAATCATTTCAAAGACCTTCAGGGAATGTGATGGTTTCCCTGGCTTTGATGTAAACAAAAATGTTTCAAACCTTTCCCTTTCTATAGCAAATGGTATTACAAATGACTTTTCCATAGCCTTTTGGGAAGACGGAGAATGAGTTGGAAGCATATAAATTTGAATATTTTATGGAAAACAATTTCTCTTAGAGCCCCTGACATACTAAAATTGCTCAATACTGAGTGAAATAGGGAGTCTATTTTGGAAGGATTTCCAGCTTGAGTGACCAGTTTCCTATTTGCAAACTTTGAAAATCTCTTATCAGGGGCAGTGGCTTAACCATTAATAAGAAAAACACAGCCTCCTTCTCTAATTCTGCAATTCCCTCGTTGAAATTGGCCAACCACAGGTATGATAGCTCATTGCCCATTGAGTTATTCTGACACTCTTCTGGGTTACATACTGAACACAAAAACCTCAATTGTCTCAAAAAAAAAAAAAAGATTTAAAAGTTAGCATGTATGTATCCTCGTATATATATATATACACACATATATATATACACACACATACACCATCTTCTACATATACACATACTCCATACATGAATAATAATGTCCTTACCAGCATAATAAATGTCCCTTTCAGCTCTTCTCTCTTTAGTGGTCCCTATTTCAGAACCACACCACAGATTCTTTGTGTCCTAAGTCCACTGGAAGCATCCCAAGCATTCTTGCAAGCCCTGTGGCTTGGCTCATGCAGCTGGGAATAAAAGATCCCTTGAATACAAATGGCAATGCTGCTTGCTAGCAGCTGCCACCCAAGGGTAGCAAACACCATGCAGTTCATGTTTTGTACTGCTGCTTTTTGTGTTGAGCAAAAGATGAGAGAAATATTCTTACTGGGGAATTCTTTTGGTCTGATTTATGGGGGGAAAGGACAGTTCTTTTAATGATTTCCTGTGGCATGTAAAGAGTTTGACTTTTAACTACCAGAAATATGAGAACACAAAGTTATATTTAAATTTTAAAAATAAAAGCATTGAAAAAAACAACTCCTGTTCGCATGGAGCTACCACTTTACAATTTTCGAGACACTGTAATGTATAATGTGTATTGTTACCAGCAGCGGGTTAGATCCTGCGCTATTAATGGAGGCCAGGAAAGAATACTTTGGGAAAGGTCAGTGGGGCTTACCCAGAGCTCGAGGGAATGAGCAACTATACTTAAAATCCTAGGATAGAGCATATTTCAGCTTTCCACACAAAGAATGCTTTCTTTCTGCATCTAACATTGTCACTAAGGCGAAGTGGATACATTCTGAAGACTCAGAGAGGGATTTGTTGTCGAATTGTAAATCCAAACTCACATGTCATGAATTCCGTTACTCTCTCTCTCTCATTCTACCAGAACAGCCCACAGCATTGAACATCTTTTGCGTGGCATAATCACACTGAACACAAAGCCTCTACTGAATTTTATGGAATGAAAAATGGATGTCGAGCTTTATTTTTTCTTCGTCTTGAGCTTTGTGCATTTAAAACAGGCATACATACTCAGGAAGTTAAGTGCCTGAGGAAGTTACTAGTGATGCAGACACAAAGCTTTTCACCCCGGGGTGGGGAGTATAAATCTAGACTGAGTCAGTGGTAATAAAGAGGAGATTGACGAGTCGCATGTTTTCTGTTAAAATAGTTCCTCTCCATTGATAGTTACTTATTCAACACATCATTACACTGACTGTCACAAAATCCCACAAGTAAAAGGGACCTTAGAGACAAAGTAGTCTAACTTCCTCATTTTACAAATGTCAAAAATAAGACTGGGAAAAGATACACGACTTGCTCAAGGTCACAGAGGTAGTGGTGTCAAAGCTGGGAGTAATGTCAAGGTTTCCTGACTCCTGGTCCATAGGTTGGTCTCTTTAACAACAACACTACTGAATGCTAAATGGGGGAAATGCATTATTTCCTCCAAATGCATGAGATGTCTTTAGCCCACAAAATAGTTTACTTAGGTAGAAAATGAAGGAAATGGTTGGGTAATGTGTGAATAAGGGGCTGGAGGGAAAAAAAAAAACCTTCATGGCTACCCAGGTGAAACTACTTCCAAATGGCCACTTTAGAATCACTTGGGGGAGAGTTCTGGTTATCTACTGCTGTGTAACAAACTACAAAAAATAGCTGAAAACAGCCATTTATTAGACCTCGTAATTCTGCGTGACAGAAATGTAAGCAAGACTTACCCAGGTGATTCTTCTGCTCTGTGTGGTGCCAACTGAGCTCACTTGGTGGTATTTAGCTGCCAGCTGGCCTGGTCTGGAGGATCCCAGGATGGCTTCATTCGTATGCTTGGTGCCTTGTTAGCAAAGAATGGGGATCTGGGTTCACCTGGTCTCCCTCACTTCGTGCAGTCTCAGGGAATATCTACATAATCTTCATATATGGCAGACTTCATACATGGTAGCACGGGACTCAAGAAACTGCTTGAGGCTCGGTGCTGTGGCTCACGCCTGTAATCCTAGCACTTTGGGAGGCTGAGGCAGGAGGATCACTTGAATCCAGGAGTTCAAGACCAGTCTGAGCAAGAGTGAGACCCCTCTCTACAAAAAATAGAAAAATTAGCTGGGCATGGTAGCATGCATCTGTAGTTCCAGCTGCTTGGGAGGCCAAGGCAGGAGGATCACTTGAGCCTAGAAGTTGGAGGTTGCAGTGAGCTATGAAGACACCAATGCACTCTAGCCAGGGCAAAGGAGCAAGACTGTCTCAAAAAAAAAAAAAGAAAAAAAAGAAAGAAAGAAAGAAAGAAACTGATAGAAACAGCCATTTCTTTTAAACACTGGCCCAGTGTTTTTCTGCCATTCTCTATTGGTAAAAACAGTCAGGAGACTCAGACCCACGGGGAGGGTAAATGAATCCCAACTTTTAGTAGGACAGGTATCAAAGAATTTGTGGCCATCTTTAATCTACTGCAGCCCATCCGCTAGCCACTAATTATTTATATTCCTCCCACATGCAAAATACACTCACCTTTTCCCACAATCCCCAAAGCCTCATCTCATTATAGCAACAGGCTTGGACTGGAGATCCAGGATCACATTTCTAAATCAGGCCCCGGTACAGATGAGGCTAATCAGGTTTGATTCTTTAAGTACAGTTCAGCTCAGTCTGAAGACTTGGAAACTACAGCCCCGTGTTGTCTGCCCACATACCAAACATATAAGGATCACACTGAGATAAATAATTGCAGTAGACTCTCAAGTTCAAAAGGGGAAAGAGGGACAACAGGAGTCACAGAGAAGTCACAGAGAAGTCACTTGTCCATAGCCATTCTGAAACACAGTTGGGCACATGCTACCAATTCCTTGATTAGGGTCCTGATTTAATTGGGTCTGGTGGAGACTAGGCATGGAAGAAAGGGAGGGAGGAAGGAAATACTTGAAAAGTTTGAGTGTATCTAAAATGTGTTCTCATTTCACTTTGGATCTTTTAAAAAATGTACATTTCTTCCCTTAGCCCAGACCTACTAAACACGAACCCCTTATAAGAAACCCCACTTCCCCAAATGATTGCTATGCTTCTAGAAGTTCAGATCCACTGGATTTACTTCTTTGTAAAAATCCAAGCACATTTTTTGAATTTTTGAAGAATGTGTAGTATTGCACATCCAGTGGTGTGCTGGAAAATGTTTAACAACCAGCTCTTTGGGGAAGAAAAAAGTTTGATTTATAGTGGCTGCCAATTTCTGTGGTGTAGAAACCCCCACCACGGCTGATTTCAAGCTCAGCATAACATCAAAAAACTTGCAAAATTCCTGAAAATATATAATCAGCTCTCATGAGACAGCACAAGCTAACCAGCATACCGCTCTATACTAGTTTATGCTCACATCTCCTATGAAGTAAAAAAATAACAATAAAAACACAAGGACAGGAGCTTTAAAGTAAGACTATCTTGGGTAAAAATTCTAATTCTGCAACTTATAGCCAATGTGTGATCCTCAACATCTTAGGTTTCTTTTCTAAAAAGCCTCAGCTTTTGCATAAATAAAATGGGAACAATAATCATAATACCACCTTGTGGGGTTAAGCTTTCCCCTTTCTTTTCAATTACCTATTTCCTAAGTGCTAGGTACTTTCCCTGCCGTAAGACTCTTCATCTTTTTATAATTTAGTTGTCTGCTTTCCTCACATGTCTGTGAAGCCAAATCATTTCTTTCTCTTTTGGACCCATCTCCCCAGTGATCAGCAAAGCCATCTGGCATACAGTAAGTGCACAATAACTACATGCTAACCAAATAAAAAAGTGGATGTGCCCCACTCTCTCCCCTGGCACCTGTGGCAGAAAATAGTAACAGGTCAGGACACTTGGGGACAAGATGATGAATAATTTGAGGAGAAGGCACTCTAGGGAGCCTCTACCACCCAGTGGGAACTAGCTAGTGGGAGAAACCGTTTTTCTACCTTACTGTAAATTCTGCTGATGAAGGGTCCTGAGCCTCAAGGGAAAAAATAAAACTTCCATGATGTGGAAGTGCACAGGGTGATAGGAAAAAGTACAGACCTACTCAGAGAGGTGGTCTAGGGTCTAGGGTCTATGGTCTAGGTGTCCCTGCATCTGACATTATACTGAGGAGGCTACAACCACACATAGAATATGGCTGGGGGTTGGGGGGATGATGCCTTCTAGAAAGAGGAAGCCAAGTGGCAAGGGCCCTGAGACCTGAACAAGGGGCAATAGGAACATGGGAGTCAGAGGAGAGAAGGTGGGTTTGGGACATACTCTAGATGAAGGGCCAGTGGATGCCCAGAAGAAGATATCAGGGCAGTTGCTGGAAGCTGGAAGTGCAGGACTTGAGCTCAGAAGAGAGGACCACCAGCATGGAGGCAGTGGGGAAGCCGTGCATTTGGCAGAGATCCTCAAGGAGAGGGATGGAAGCTCGACACACAGACATAGAAACTGGACAAAAACAGAATCCTGGGATGTGCAGGAGAATGGAGAGCTGATAAGGGGGTTCAGTGGGAGATTTCAGGGGCTAGGATGATCAGAGAGGGAGCCTAGACCAGGGCAGGGAATGAGATCGGGTAGCAGCATCCAGCTCTGCCAAAGTCATGTCCAGCGCGCGACAGCCTGGGCAGCCCAGCTTGTGCAGCTAGGGCGGAGCACGGAGCCTCGGGGAGCAAGAGGAGAAAGGCGTCGGGGGCAAATGCTGCCCGGGCTGAAGTGGATACAGATGGCCCTACTCGTAAAGGACCATGAACTTGAATTCCCTATCTCAGCTCTTTGCATGCAAGCCCAAGTCAAAACGCAGGATGTGTTCACAGAAACTGCTGACCTTTTGTCCTCCCATGAGTGAGTAGAAAAGGGACAGGGAAGGGAGTTGTTCTGAAGAAATCTCCAAACAAATTCATGGCTCAGAAAGGCTAGGCATGTGATGACAGCTGCTTTTTTCTCATAGTTTTCTTTCTCCTCTTTGGAGACACTTTCTTTTCCCATAGCTTTGTTGGTTGTTGCTAACGAGCAACACAACACACGCAAACTTCTACGTTTGCAAGAATGAAAGACAGAAATTCCTCTTTGGCATGCTGCTTTAGACAACAAAAACCGTGGGGAGGAGTTTAGCTGGGTGACGCCGTGGGACTCCCTGAAGAGGGGCGTGCTCCAAAGCTGCGCAGCCTTCTAAGAGAGGCCATTTTCTGAAATGTATTTGGGCAGCCACAGGAGGCTGACAAAACTGGTGGCCTTTGCCTTGCAGCTGAAAGATCCTGGTGCCCAGCCTGTCATTTCCATAGTCCTTGGAGCTTTAAAAGGTTCTCTCTACCCTTGCAATTCAGATCAAGGATGTGCATTTAAATGATTGATTTTGCCAAGCTTTCCATTTTTCTCTCGTGCTTTTTAGAGAAACTCGAGAAAACAACTTCACTGAATGCTTGGTGTGTCTGTATCTGCACGTGGACTTGGGAGGTTCATCTCAGTATAGGTTCTGTCATCCAGTGCAGCAAAAATGTCCTATTTCCATATTTCTGCTGAAATCTAATCAGTGGCCTTCACCTTCCACTTAACCCTTTCTCTATGTTCTCTCACATCCCAGAGGACGAGAAAGAGAATGCAGTGACCTCAAGGGGTAGGGAACCTATGGCCTTGGGGCCACAGGTGGCTTTCTGGATGCTTGAGTGTGGCCTTTTGACTGAATACAAATTTTGAAGAACAAATCCTTTTAATAAAGGGGTTTGTTCCATGAAGTTTGGATTTGAAGCTTAGAGGCCGCAGGTTCCCCACCTAAACTACTGTAATACATGCGAAGCTCAAATATAATACTCTTTCATTCACACATTGTTTCATATATACAAGTTCTTTAACTAGGTTGTAAGCATTTTGTACTCAAGGATTATACATTTTACTCTTTAAATTTTCCTGTATCAGCCCCAAGAGAGTGCTAGATACACATCCACATACAGGAACAGCTCGGCTGTCCAAATGTAAGTAATTATTACTAAACCCCTAGGAGGTGGCTGGTAAGAATGAAAAGGGAGGATGAAAAGTCAGGTACACAGGGGAAACTGGTGAGGTGGGTACCCCACTGTTGCTACAGAAAAGGACAGGGTATGCCCGAGTCATGCTCTGGTTCAGCGAGACGGTAGGAATGAGGCATAGACCTTCAAAAGAGTCCTGGACACAGTATGGGGAGAGTCTATCTAGAAGAGTAGGGAACAGGGGAGCTTAGCCACCGGGAGGGGTGTCCATTACAGGGTGAGGAGAAGAAGACGAAAAGTTGCTTTAAAATGAAAAGAGAAGGGGTGAGCTGGCTCAGGCACCCGGTTTCTGTGCCAGGGCAAATACTGCTGGTCCTAGCAACACCACCATCCAAAGGGCACCGAGACTCAAAGTCTACATGTAAGAGAAGCTACACCAGAGGTGAGAAGCTGCCCCCTCCATGGCAGGGGGAGGCTACAGGCCCAGAGGGCTGCTATGCATGGCTCCTTCACACAGGGACAGGCGTATGCCCCCAGGTAAGGACATAGCCAGGCAGGCTCTGCAGATTGGAGACTTGTGAGGATGTGGGGAGGAGACAGCTAGAAGGGACCAGTTTATCTTGATCTTATAAAGTGACTGTATCCTGAGACTTACATACTTAATCAGACACAATAAGCTCAACAACTCCAGATTCTCAGTGGCCCAGCACAACGAAGGTTGCTAGCTCACTCAGGCTGCAGGTCCAAAGCAGGTTGGCAGATGGAGCCAAGCCAACGACGGCTTCCAGGTTCACATGGTGGTGGGAAGGGAACCATAGCAACTGCGTGCTGGTTCTTGAAGCTTCCTCCCGGACGTGGCACACATTGCTCCTGCTCACATCTCATTGGCCAAGGCAAATCATGTAGCCACACCTAACTTCAAAGGGTAGTGAAGTACGATCCGAATGGAAATACCTGTGAACAGCACTAATGACTTCCACCTGTTCCAGGGGAATGACCAGCTTACCCAGGGTATGTTGGTCTACCTAGTCACAATAGCAGAAGTCTTTTCTCCAGAAATGCAAAACAATTGAAAACCAATTTGCCTGCCTGATTTCATATCATCATTGTAATATTACCCAAATAGGAAAGAAAAGATTTAGATATAAAATGTTTTTTAAAATCTTACTAATCAATTTTATTGCAATAAACGTTTAAATGGTAAATTCTCTTTGGATAATTCTTCCGAGGCCACTTTGAGTGGCTTCCTCCCTCTTGTCCTCATTTACTTCCCCTTGTTAATTTCCTTTATAGAATTTATCATTATTTATAATCACACATTTGAGTTATAATCAATGATTATAAATGACTCATTTATTTATAATCAATCATGTACTTGTTAAGGAACTGTCAATAGATTACATCAGTTTAATTTTTGTCCTAATTATAGCACAGAAAATTTAAAATATATAAATATCATTCTCTGAATACCATTTGCCATCCTTGGCCCCTGACACAATGAGTGCTCAATGAATCATTACTGTTGCTGCTGCCACTATTGACAGTAACGATAAGTAGGAAAAGTGGTTTTCAAAGGGCATTTAGTGAAATAACAAACAGAACTATGTGAACAATTTCAGCCCAATGATGATGATGTATACTTTAAATGGGTGAATCACATTATGATATATGTGAATTATTGCTCAATAAAGCTGCTTAAAAATTTTTTACAAAGAAAAGAAAGAAAAATGGAAGAGAGCCTCAGGGAACCTGCATAAAACTCCTAAGTTTGGAGGGGTAGGAGCCGGGGGTGAGAGACAGCTACCAGATGGACGAGGCCAGCTCCTTTGAGGCCTCTCCTGTTGCAGGTCAGCGGCATTATCAGAAGCCTTACTCAGATCTGGGGCCAAGAGTAGGCAGAGCAAAGAGAAACCCTGCAGGTGAGGACTGCCTCCTTCACGCTGTGGGCCCCTTCCTGATGGGCGGGCAAACTGTGTGGCCTCAGCACGGCAGCTTTACCTAACACAGGGCAGAAACTGCTTGGAAATGGGCCCGGCTGGGGTTGACCATGGCCCTCATCTTTGGCCACTATCCCCAGGTTGCTCGAGCATGACTCAGACGTGTCACCTCCATTTATAGTGCTCAATTTTAAAATCACAGAGGAAGTTCGTACAGCATCCAGGCTCTTACAGTTCTTTGGCTATACAATTCTCTCAAAACCCTAATAGCTTCTAATGCATTTGCTTCCAGGAAGTTCTTGTGTCCAGAACCACACCCAAATTTCTTTCCTAGACATAATTAATTCTCAAGCCTAATTTATTTTTTTGTCACTCAACTCCTTTCCACTATTTCTCAACTTAATGGTGGCGGTTTAGGGAAGCTTGGAGGGAAGACCGCACCCTAAATGAGCTCCTTGCCTTGAGAATGACTCTCAAAGGGCTTTAACTCCTCAAAATCGTTTTTCAACCTAAATTCCTGCTGCTCGAACTCCAGAGGCGGTCAGCTTTTCCTATTTCTCAAGCCCTAAATTCCTGGATTTTCTGTTTTCTTTCATTTCTGCTTTTGAGCCAGGCAGTTCTTGCTCAATCTCTTTCTCCTAAAACCTTGCAAAATGTAGTCACAGTCAACAAACACACAGCACAGTCGTCCCTCGGTATCTGCAGGGGATTGGTTCCAGGACCCCCACCCCTACTGCATACCAAAATCTGTAGATGCTCCAGACCCTGATATAAGATGGTGTAGTATTTGTATATAACCTATGTTCATCCTCCTGTACACTTTAATCATCTTTTGAGTACTTACAATACCTAATGCAATGTAAATGCTATGTAAATAGTTGTTTTACTGTATTGTTTAGGGAATAATGATAGGAAAAAAAAGTCTGTACATGTTCAGTACAGATGCTATCATCTATTTTTTTCCCCAAATATTTTTAATCTGTGGTTGGTTGAATCCACAGATGCAGAACTCACAGATATGGAGGGCCAACTGTACTAACATTGTTTTCTTCGATCTCTTTCCTTAGAACTATGAGATCAGTAGGCATTTTATTTACCTTACAAGTTATTACTGATATTTTCCAAAATGTTGGCCATTGCCAATCATGGTCCCCCTTCCCCTAGACCTCAATATCTGTTTCCTGCTGTCTGCTCTACAACTATTAGTTTTTTGTTATCGTAGCACCCCACTTTCTTTACCATTTCTTGCATTAGTTCACACTAGCTTTTGTGACACTAGCAGCTGAGTGACTTTACATAATAGAAGTTTATTTCTCTCTCACACATAGTCCAATTGGCAGCAGAGCGGCTTGGCTCCACCCAGTTATTCAGGGACTCTGACTGACAGAGGCTCTGCCATTATACCTAGGATTTACAAGGTCACCTTGGGCACTGGCATGCAGACCAGAAAGAGCAAAGGGATCATGCCTGGGAAGTGAACATGCTTCCCTTTCACTGGATTCAATTAGCCAGACGTCAGTCACATGGCCACACCTAACAACAGGGGAAGGAAGGCCCATGGCCACACCTAACAAGAGAGGAAGGAAGCCCCATGGCCACACCTAAAACAGGGGAAGGAAGCCCCATGGCCACACCTAAAACAGGGGAAGGAAGTCCCATAGCCACACCTAACAACAGAGGAAGGAAGTTCCATGGCCACATCTAAAGACAGGGGAAGGAAGCCCCATGGCCACACCTAAAACAGGGGAAGGAAGCCCATGGCCACACCTAACAACAGGGGAAACTGTGGACCCCTGTGATTTTCCTTGAAAGAAAACCAAATGGGCTTGGGGATGGCTAGACAGTGTTTGAACTCATTCTACTAATGGGACTTTAATAGAGACTTTCAGATAAGTCCAAACAAAAATACCAACAAAATCTCTATACTTTCACTAAGACACATTGAACAAAAAAATGTGATGGCAAACTGCTAAAACTACAAAGATGAATAAAGATATATTAAAAAATAAACCACAAAAAAGAAAGCACGGTAGCCATATTAGCATCAGGAAAAAAGGTATCAAGGCAATTGATAATAAACACTTACAGAAATAAATTACACCAAACTATATAAAGTAACGATTGGAAGCACAGGAAAAATAGGTGGGTAGAGGCAGTACGGTAGCAAAGACTTTAACAGACTAGTTTTGGGATCCTGACAGATTAGGAAGCCAAAAAGAGAGAGAGTATTTCAATTATATATTTAATAAAGTTAATTTAAAATATTGTGCCTTCAAATTGAGAATGTAGCATTCGTAGCCACAAAGAAAAACCTTATATTCCAAAAAGTACAAACTGTACAGGTCATACTTCCTAATCATATTGCAATGAAATTAGAAACAAGAAATATATTTAAACAAAACATTTACACACACACACACACACACACACACACACACACACACACACCCCAACTATAAACCTAAAGCCAAAAAATCCACCCTCTTAACTAACTCTTGGTTCTAAACAAAGCAATTGTGCTATTTATCAATACATTTCTTAGGCTTGAGAGGACAGAGGCTCACTCAAGCTACCAAACCATGGGTGGATAAATTGGTGGATGCAATTGCTAGGGTACGTGGAGTGTTAGGAAGATGGAATCTAGCAGAAATGTAACAATAAGAGCCATGGTAGAAGTGGGCCACCCCCAATGTGAGTGGCAGGTGACCCCAGGGAGAGCCCCACAGCCTGAGAGTGAGAGTGTTGATTTGCTCTAGTGCTCACCCTGAATGGACTCAGCTCCCTTCCACTGACTGCTTCTTCCTGCAGCCCTCCAACTGTCTTCTTCCCTCTCCATATCTTGTCCTTACTTCCCCATTTCTGCTTTTTCGTGAATGCCCCCTAAATCTGGTCCTTTATGTCCTCTCCAGGCTTGTACTGGGAGATGACTTTTCAGTTGTGCCCCTGCTGCTATCTGCCTCTTCCTCTGGGTATTTCTGAATTCAAATTCTTTAGAAATGGAATCTGCTTAGCTAGCTCAGTCTTTGCTTATGAGACCACATGTTAGGTCACTGGCAGCCTTTGGGTTGGCTGTCTGGGGCCTCTGCTTACCCTTTATCCACTAGGCAATGACTGAGGACAGGAGGGAACACATGATATAAAACATGAATGTCAAGTGCCTCCCATTTCTGCAACGAGAGGGGAGGACTACCTGGGGGGAGTTATAGGCACGGCAAGATGGGTGAGAAATATTTGTTGAATGAACAAATGAAGAACCCGCTAGTATCAGCTGTTCGGCTAGACGCCAAGCTCGAGGTGTATGATACCAACAAAATACTATTCAGTTTTCTAAGATTCACATTAACAGACATAGAAAGATCCACAATATAATGTTAATAAAAATTAGATTACAAAAGGGCATGTACAAAACAGTCCTGTTTTTGAAAAATAAAAAAGTATCTATGCATAAGAAAAAAGCCCAACAAGATATATCATATAAGAACATGTTTGACCATGGTTTTCTCTGGGTGGTAGGTTTGGGGTAATTTTAATTTCTTCTTAAATCTTTCTCAAGTATCTTCACAGATCTAACCTTGAACATATACTTTTTTATAATCAGAAAAATAGAACTATTTTTATTAAGGGATGGGGAGTCTTATAACATGCATACCTTTCAACCTAGGAAATCCATTTCAAAGAACTTCTCCTATGAGAATAATTGGAATTATGCTCAAACATAATTTTATAAGGAAGTTTAAAGGTTTTCTTTTTCCCTTTCTAGAAGCAGCAGCTATTTAACCTTTTTGAGGATCCGTGGTTTCTCTATAAATGTGACTGAAAAACAAGCCTTCTTCACAATGTTTTGAACAATCTCAAGAAAATTCAGTAAAACAAGTTAACCCCTGGCTTTGCGACTACATCATCTACAGATGAAGGCAAGAAGGGGAGGTCAGACCCCCACTGCAGTGGCCAGGGGCGTGGACTCAGTTGAACATTGGATTCTTTACAGAAAAAAAGCCCTTTTGTTAAACGCCAATATTGAGAAGGCTTTTTCTTTCAGATCCAAGTATTCTTAAGCTTTTTTGTTACGAAGACTTGTGTCAGAAAAGGATCCAAAACTAATTTGTACAAAAGCATAAAAGACAGATAGCAATTTGATACAGTAGTTCTCCATCGGAGCACTTAATAAACATTCTTCCTCCTCCATTCCGAGATTTGTATCCGGGAAGTGTGAGATAGGACCTGTGATCAGCATTTTAATAAGCATGCTAGATGATTTTCATGGAGGTGGTCTAAAGATGGCACTGCGAGAAATAATGGCACCCTAACCACTCTCTCGCAAGCACGGACATTTGCATTTTAACAAGGACTAAAGTCTCAAATTAAAGGAGCGAAGTTTATATCCATTTCTCGTAACATGGTGATCTAGAGACCCTGATCCATTCTACTGCTGGAAACAACTAAAAATCCTGAATAAAATGTCTTTTAGCATCTTTTTAGACTTGTTGATGAGCTGTCCAGAAAGCATGACATTTTCTGAGGCCAAAAAACCTAATTTGAAGCAAGAACCCCAAAGGGTACAAAGAACATTTAGGTTGGCTTTTGCTCTGAAAGCTTTGCCAAAGCCAGGTATTATAAAGCTGAAATTTGTTTTTTTTTCTTTTTTAGACGGAGTCTCACTATGTTGCCCGGACTAGAGTGAGTGCCGTGGCATCAGCCTAGCTCACAGCAACCTCAAACTCCTGGGCTCAGGCAATCCTTCTGCCTCAGCCTCCCAAGTAGCTGGGACGACAGGCATGTGCCATCATGCCCGGCTAATTTTTTTTTTTTTGTATATATTTTTAGTTGGCCAATTAATTTCTTTCTATTTATAGTAGAGACAAGGTCTTGCTCTTGCTCAGGCTGGTTTCGAACTCCTGATCTTGAGTGATCTGCCCGCCTCAGCCTCCCAGAGTGCCAGGATTACAGGCTTCAGCCACCGCACCCAGCCTATAAAGCTGAAATTGAGTATTAGCTTTCATACTGCAAAGGGTTCCAGGAGGAAGAAGCAGTGACCTGTACACAGAGAGTAGGAAGGCTAATAAGAGACCTCTATACAAGTTTACAAGGGCTACATGCTCAATGAAGGGGTGGGTTAGAAATAAACCTGCCCCCATCTCTGTGCAGTGTGAGGAAAATTGCCTCTCTCAAACTGTGGGGAAGGTGGGAGGGAGAAAAATTCTCCCTTGAGTATTCTTAATCACAAGCCTGATTTTATGTGATTCCCTCCTACCTAGATTATACAAAAGTCCTCAAGGTGAATATTTAGTTTAAAGTGTTTAGGGGTTGGTAGTAGCCCAGAAACCTGGCAGAAGCAAGCAGAATCCTCTTTGATGGAAATGATTTTTGATGAAGTTTTCAAAATATGTGAGCTCATATTAAGAACCCTCAGAATTCCAGAAAACAAGCTTCCATTAAAGAAAGCCAGGGAATAAAGGACTGAAAAATCAGACATGTAATATTTAGATATTGAAATTATTGAACACAATAGAAAATATTCTGTATGCTTAAAAAATAAAAGATAACTTTGAAGATATGAACAGGAGACTCTAAAACGATTGCAGGGAAGAGACTAGAAAGGCATTGCAATATGAGTAAAGGACTAGAGACTACAAAAATGACCAAGCCTATCTGAAAATAGTTAATTTGACAGAGATGAAAAGAAAATTAGTAAACTGGAAGAGAAATCTGAAAAAATTACCCAGAATACAACGATGACAAATGAATACACAGAAACTTCAAAAGAGAAGTTAAGAATTGCATAAAATAGAGACACTGCTGACTTAAATCCAAGCAGTGTTCCTTAAGGTCAGGAATAAGTTGAGAGAAAATAATATTAAAGAAATAATAGTTGAGAATTTTCCAGTACTAATAAAAGGCAGCAATGTGAAGACTGAAGATGCCAAAATAAATCCCAGTTAAAATAAATTTTTAAAAGATCCACAAGGGGAGACATCTTAATTAAACTCTAGGACACCAAAGATAAAAAGATATTAAAAGCAGCCACAGTCTTCTGCTTAAAAGGACAACACAGAAATACTACAAATTTTATGCCCATAAATTTGGTAACTTAGATAAAACAGAAAAATTCATTGGAATACACAAACTGCCAAAGCACACATAAAGCATTTATGATAATTGGCCCAAATTAAATGGATCATAAAGCACATCTCATGTTCTCTGATAACAAGGCAATCAAGTTAGAAATCAACGACAAAATTGTAAGTAGAAGACATCCACATGTTTGGAAATTAAGAAACATACTTCTAAATTATTCATGGGTCAAAGAAGAAATCAAAATGGGAATAAAAAATATTTTAAACTGAATTTTTAAAAAGTCTATTCGCCAAAAAGGGAAAGCAGCTGGAAATGTTCATATTAGAAAATAAAAAATGAGCAAGTTCCTTTAAAAACACACATTACCAAAATGGACCCAAGAAGGAATAGAAAACTTGAATAATTCTATAACCATTAAAAAAGTTAAATCCTACAAATAAAATTCTAGGCCTGGATGGCTTCACTAGCAAATTCTACCAAACATTTAGAAAAAAAAAATTCCAATTATGTAAACTATTTCAGATTGTTGAAAAAGGGGTAATAATTTCCAATGTATTTTATGAGACTAGCATTACTTTGATACCCAGACCTGACAAGCACATGAGGAAGGGAAATTACACATTAATTTTACTTATGAACATAGATGCCAAATTCAAACAAAATATGAGCAAATCAAATATAATAATGTAAAAAATGGATACTATAATTACAATTCAGTTTATTTTAGGAATATTAAGTTGCTTTAACATTAAAAATTCAATTAATACAATGCAATAAATTACATTATACATTTTTCTTATTATCAGTGGTTCTAGTCAGTGCTAGGAAATATAGAAACTTAGGGAAAAAAATCACATTAATTGCAGTTAATGTAATTAGCCATGTGGAAAGTTTCAAAGAACCCTCAAATAAATAATTACAACTAGTAAGAAAGTTTATCAAGTTTGTTAGATACAAAAATCTATATGTAAATATCACTTGCATTTCTTAATACTAACAACAAAGTGTTCCAAAATGAGATTTTAAAAACACTATTTACAATAGCTCCAAAAACATGAATAGACATTTTCCAAAAGAAGACATACAAATAGCCAACAGTTATATGAAAAAATGTTCAACATCACTAATCATCAGAGAAATGCAAATCAAAACCATTATGAGATAGCATCTTACCCCAAGCAGAATGGTTATTATTAAAAAGTCAAAATAACAGATGTTGAAGATATGAAGTAAAGGGAACTCTTATACACTGTTGCTGGGAATGTAAATTAGTGCGGCCACTATGGAAAATAGTGTGGATATTTCCAAAGAACTAAAAATAGAACTACCATATGATCCAGCAATCTGACTATTGGGTATCTACCCAAAGGAAAAGAAGTCAATATATCAAAAAATACCTGCACTCGAATGTTTATCACAGCACTATTCACAATAGCAAAGAAATGGAATCAACCTAAGTGTCCATGATTGAATAAGAAAAATGATGACTGGATAAAGAAAATGTAGTGTATACACACAATGGAATACTATTCAGCCATAAAAAGACTGAAATCATGTCTTTTACAGCAACATGGATGGAACTGGAGGCCATTATCTTAAGTGAAACAAGTCAGGCACAGAAAGGCAAATATCACATATTCTCCTCTTAAGTGTACACATGGACGTAGAGAGTGGAATGATAGACCGTGGAGACTCAGAAGGGAAGGGAGCGAGGAAAAGGGGTGGATGAGGAGAAACTGTTTAGTGAGTACAATGCATGTTATTTGGATGACAGATACCCTAAAAGCCCTGACTTCACCACTATGCAATCTGTGCATGTAACAAAATTACACTTATATGCTATAAATTTACTACAGAAATAAACAAATTTAAAAATAAAAACAGGAAAAGATGAATTTCCCAGGAATAGTTCATTATCATTGACTCAGACCATGAAAACAAAATTTGTTTGATCCACTTAAGATTTGCAAAGAAAATATTGATGATCTATAAGCTTACTTTATGCACAATTTTTACTTACTTAGTACAAGGGTGGAGGTTACAGAAATTGCAATTGCCATGCTTTATCCACAATGTTTTCACAAATCTGTAAAAATAAGATAAAATATATACATATAAAGCAATACGTCTAACAAAAAATGTGCAAGCCCTTCATAGAGAAAACAACAGAACATTATTTAAAAGATAAATAAATAAATGTAAAGCTTGGTTGTGGTATGAACTGGTTAACTCAATATTGTAAAGATGCCAATACGCCTAAGATCTGTAAACTCAATGCAAAGCAAATCAAAATCCCAAGATTTAAAAAGAAAATTTTCCCTTTCATATGTATATGGGGATACTTGTAATCGGACAAGCTGGGTTTACAGCACATGTGGAAGCAGTGAGGATAATGTTGAAGAAGAACTGGGCTGGGAAAGAGGAATTCACCTAATTAGATTTCAAGAATTATTATATGGTACATCAATTAAAGCAACGGAATGCGAGCCAGGGATGGAAGAGAACAGAGAGCACACACGGGAGTTATGGCAGAGAAAGCACCGCAGAACGGTAAAGAAAGGATGGACTTTTAAAAAGTGGTACTGGAACAATTAGTTATTTACAAAGAAAACAAATCAAATTGGGTTTCTACATCACAACTTACACAAAAATCAATTCTTAGGTGAATGGAGGACTTGAAGGGGAAAGCCAACCCTAACATTTTTAGAAAAAAAAAAGGAGTTAGATAGGAAACCATTTTTAAAATAAGACTTAAAAGCCCAAACCATAAAATAAAAGATCGGTAAATGTCAACTGTGTTAAATTAAGTACTTCCGTATATTGAAGGACATCATAAGGATAGTAAAAGGACAAGCCACCAACTGGGAGAAGATATTTACAGCAAATACAACTGATAAAAGTTTAATATTCAGAATATATAAAGAAATTCCACAAATACAAAAAAGTGGTCAAAACTTGAACAGACATATTACAAAAGAGAAAATATATCAATAAATATGAAAATATCATATTGCTTTTATTAGTATTAAGAAAAATGCAGATTAAAACTATAATGCAATAGTATTTCACGCCTACCAGAAAAGCAAAAATGAAACATTCTGGAAATAACAAGAATCAATGATGACATGTATAATGTTATAAGTGACGTAAAACACTTACACACCACTAGTGGAAGTTTAAATTGGCACAGCCACTTTGGAAAATAATTTGGCATTTTCTAATAAACGTGAAGATTTACAAGCCTCATAATTCTGCATCTTCTAAGACAAAATCTTGCACACATATACCAGAAAACCCATGCAAGGATATTCACAGCAGCACTGCTCAGTGATAGCAAAAATCTAGAAACAATCCAAATGTCCATCAACTGTAGAATAAAATTTAAATGTGTGGCATATATATTCAATACAATTTTATGCACAATGAAACAAGAACTACAAATACGTGCAAACACATGAAGGAATCTCGGCATAATACTGATTTTTAAAAATTGCAGAAGATCACCTGATTTCATTCATATAAAGTTAAAATATAGGTAAAACTGAACAACATGCCTTATAGAGAAATAAATATAAAAGGTAAAAATCTTAAAGAAAAGAAATGTGATGGTTAACACAAAAATCAGGGTAACAGTTTTCTCTGAAGGAAGAAGAGCCTGCAGAGGACTATTTAAAGGTAACAATAAACTATTTTCCTAAACCAGGTAGATGGTATCATTATTCATTTTATCTTATGCATGTTTTATATATCTATTTTGTGTCTTTCATTTTGCAAATACTTTCAAATATTATATACTCTCCAAAACAGTGAATTTCTAGTGGGGAATTTCAAGCCTTTGTAAGCATTTGGGAGAGAGATTAAAGAGGGATTTGGGCAGCCCCGAAGAATCACTGCCTGGCCAGAGACAGTCTCTCTGACTCCCCTAGTCTCTCACCTCTCTGTAAGGACCTGGAGTTCAAACAAACTCCCCAACTTTCCTACTGCCTTTTGCAGGATTCTCTTCAAGGCCATAATAGCCCCTTTCATCCAAGCCTTTCTATATGAACAGAATCGACGCGCACAAGTGTCTGTCAAGAGTTTACAAAAAGCCCTCAGGGGCAGTGCCATCTAGTCTCGGTTGAATTTGCCCAGATCTCATCCCACTGGCCCACGGCTCTCCTGGTTACTCAAACTCCCTCATTTTGGCCCAGCTCCTTGACTCCTGTTGTATGCTCAGCTATTGTGACAGGAGGCCTGGCCGGGCCAGGTGTTTCAACGTCCTCCTCAGCACTCTTTACAAAGCCCATTTTCCAATATCTAGTCTCACATCCCATGATCTTCACCGACGTGATCTTCACCAACAAACACTCTTGGGATGAACAAGTCTGGCTCTCTTGGGCACCCACCTCCCCTTCCCAAATACTTGGGGAGGAGGAGGTCAGGGAAGAACGGTTGCTTTGAATTCATCATAATGTAGTGATTTCATATTAGTCTGAGTCAT